>CAKAOI010043930.1:0-16647 GCA_916701655.1 Sebastiscus albofasciatus | reverse complement strand
AGAAACAAATCCATTATTTGAACATTTTGTTGAAGTCAAAATTGCTCTACGGTATTGAAATCATGGATAAAAGAACATCTTTAATAAGCGAGCTTTCCAACACTTTTTGACTTGTTACCCTTTAAAATATCTATTTGGGACTTCTTATCACAGGTTATGACCTTAGTGTGGACACGAGTTGTCAGCAGTGCAACTAAAAACATTTTTTTTTATTGATGATTATTTTATTTGAGGGATTTTTAGAGGCTGGAAGAGGTAGAAATATATCCTGTATTTCAAAATAAAAGCAAAATTACAGGATAATCAAATAGAGATTGTCTGTCAGATTTGAATCTTTCTTGTCCCTTTAATCAGATTGTGACCCCTCATATTTATCTTGGGACCCATTATGGGGGTCTTCCGTTGCTTTTCTCACAGAGCATTTTTAACATCTCCAGTCGTATGATTAATGGTTTGTTTGAATTCAAAAATAACTTTTCTCTCACATCCCTCCATTTCCCTCTATGTGCGTGCATCTATGTGCGTGCATCCAGCTTGGAGGAGAGCTTCAAGACGTTGTTCTGGGCTATATTTGGACTGTCTGAGGTCAGGTCTGTTGTGATCAATAACGGCCACAAATTCATCGAGAACATTGGTTACGTGCTGTACGGCGTTTACAACGTCACCATGGTGATAGTGCTGCTCAACATGCTCATCGCCATGATTAACAGTTCCTTCCAGGAGATTGAGGTTGGTCATCAAAATACTAAATCATCATGTGCTTCAAGAAAGCATTTCCTGCCTTCACATGTAGCACATATCCTTATGCGATTCAAATATTTTTGCAGTTTTTGGCAAGAGAGGAATAATGTCATTTAGACCAGGAATATAAATTGAGGTAAACCACAATACTCTAGTTTAGGCCCATTCTGTACATTAAGATTTAAGACTGATTTGAAGAAAGATTAAGGTTTACTGTACTCTAATATGAGTCATATTTGATGGTTTGCTTTACTAAATGTTAATGTTGCAAATCAAATGTGCACAATGTTGAGGTGTGGACTTTGTTTTTACAGCCTCTGTTGAAGAAATAGTTTGACATTTTGGGAAATACGCTTCTACTCTTTAATTTCTTAAAATGTCAAACTATTCCTTTCAGACTCATGTAGTGGTGCTGATGCTGTGTTTTTCTCCTTCCAACATGTTTGTTTCTCCTTTCTTCCTTTTGTTTCCCCTCTTCTCTTTAGGATGATGCTGATGTTGAGTGGAAGTTTGCTCGGGCCAAACTCTGGTTCTCCTACTTTGAGGAGGGAAGGACGCTCCCTGTGCCCTTCAACCTGGTCCCCAGTCCAAAATCTATGCTGGGACTAGGTACGGCCATCAAGTCCCTGCTCCTGCATTATGTGACAGGACACAATGAGGAGAAAAGTGAGACACAGCTCAACCAGGTACCACACAATATGGACGTGTAAGAAAAACAAAACTGTACACAGCATTTATTTTTTCTCAGCTTGTACAGTAGTAATCATTAAACCATGATACTTAGTGAAGCTCTAAAGGCAGAGCCTGAGCACCTCCCAGTGGTTTTACTGTTTACTGCTGAACCACAGGCCCCAACTCAGACCTGAAGACGAGTTTAACCTGAGAAATGTCACACAAATGTTCAATGAAGTTAATTTCAGTTTAATTTTCCAGCTCGGTGAAGGCAAAACTTCAGGATTTGGTGCTTCTACCAGCCAATCCAGATATCAGGTATGTAATTCGGAGTAGTTTCTACTCTACAGAATCAAGTTTTATATACAAAAGAAATTAAAAGCTCAAAAAAATATATGATACATTGCTACATTATAACTAACCAGGAGTACACTACATTATTACTTTTGCAAGTATTTCTCAAGTTAATACAGTAATACAATAATTTTCTGAAAGAATTAGTACTTCAGGATCTTAAACATTTTATCTATATAATATCTATATACATCTAACTTTTTTCCCATTATAGTATTGTTAATTTCCATCTCTGGTTGCAGAAGATCATGAAGCGTTTGATAAAGCGTTACATCATCAAAGCCCGAGCAGACAAAGAGAGTGACGAGATCACTGAAGGTAAAATCAACACAATGATACTGAAACTCAGTTGTTATATCCAATTTGGAAATAAAGCTACTCTTGTCACATTATGTTTCCTCTGAATTTTAGAATTTCCATTTTGAAATCAAACGTTTCCTTTATGCCTTTTTGTGTGTTTTTCATCAGGTGAGCTGAAAGAGATCAAGCAGGATATCTCCAGTCTGCGATACGAGCTGTTGGAGGAGAAATCACAGAACTTGGAGACGCTGGACGGACTGCTGAGGAGGCTGGGAGAGATCAGCACACCTTCAGCAGCGCTGCCATAAAACTGTACAGCTCAGAGAGTTTTAAGTGCCTGTTCTCCATCACTGAATGTCGATACAGTAGGATAATGACAAAACATTGATATGATAAAATAATAATGTATGTATGTGAATATATAATAAAAATGCAGCCTGTGGATTGCAGGATTATGTGTCATTTATATGTTTATAATGCATACAAAGTACAGTTGTAGGGAGCACATCTTTTAAAGAGATGATTTTGGGACCATTTGGTCATCATTCAAACACATGGATGCAGATGTTAAAAAATGTAGTGATAGGAGTACATGTAATTTGTAGATTACATTTCTTTTTCCTGCAATTAAAAGTACAAAAAAGCCTGTACCTTTCCAAAACTAACATACAGTGCTTACCCTCATATTTGGAATATATAGCATGATTTGTTTTGCAAAGTGGCGTATGGTATAACAAGGATATCTGTAGTGAAAACTGTGGTGAACTGAAAAATCATAAATTGTTTAGGAAAATGCATAATAGACACACAAAATATTAATAAACAAACTGAATCTACTACAAACTGGTGTTTTTAATAACAGTATTTAGAGATTTACATTATTTAGACAGCATGAAAACTGACAGACAGTAGAAGGAAGGCGTTATGGCCAGCCGATTGGACTGTTGTCAGGCTATTAAATAGGCGTTATCAGTTGCTATAAGCCCCATAGATCTGGGTCAATAGGGTCCTACTACACCCACTAGTAGGTTTTATCATCTATTCACATGGTAGATCACTGAAAGAAAGTATAAAAGAAGACGACAGCAACCTCTAGCGATCGTAGTAATTATGACAGGAGCAGAAGCGAGAGTCAGGCGCTGTAGTACACAGTGTGAAACTCCATAAGAGCTGGAGGTCAGGGACAGTGGATGGGACACAAAACACAGGGTTTTCACCCAGGAGACTGGAGATGGCATTCCCTGTGAAACCAACGTGTGTCTTTGTGTTTGTAGTTATTTTAACTCAAAACACAATGTTTTTCCCTAAAATTAACTTTTTTTTTTTTGCCTAAACCTAAAGGAATTGTAGTTTCGTTGCCTAAACCTAAATAAGTTGTAGTTTTGTGGCCTAAACCTAAATAAGTTGTAGTTTTGTTACCTAAACCTAAAGAACCCTTTTTGTTTGTGTTTAAAACATGACATTTCATTCAGTTTTACAACATGTTAGAACGTATTGCTTTCAAGTTTCACTTTTACAAAGTAGGCATAGTAGGCCCCTAATGACCCACATCTATGGTGCTTATAGCGAGTGATGACACCAATTTAATGGCCTGATAACAGTCGAATCGGGGGCAGCGGCAAGATTCAGTCTTAGATCACCAGTTCATACTGTTTCAGGCACAGAGGTGTGAACACTTCATCTCTGGACACACAGCTATAACATTAACATAATTAACATATAAATTACCAAGATTGATAGAAAAATACTGTTTCCATGTACCCTATAGACACATTTCATGATGCATAGCGTTGAACACAAACAATTAAAGAGGAGCTGCATGATAACGTTGATTAAGGCAGACAACAAGTCAGATTGTAACATCTACTGTATTATAAGCTAGTTAATAACACCTAACATGGTTCACATATAGTAGTCAGATATACATACAGTAAACGCGTCATTCATATCCAGGCCCAGTAGTTCAGTGATATCAGTCACAGTTACATGATGAATATATTATATCTCTGATCAGCAGCACAGAGTTTTACTGCATGCACTGTTAGATCCCTAAAGTCTAAGTTAGATCTTTGTGTTATTCAGTGATGTGGTGATGACATCATCGGGTCTGTCACATGTACGTGATGTAGTTTTCAGGTATGAGGCCTGTTCTGCCGTTATACGTCGCTTGAAGCCAACCTGGTTCCACAGACGGGTACACTGCACACAAAAACAACTCATGTCAGCAAGTCATAAAACAATAAAACTATTTTAATCTTCTATTATGACTCACACCGACACCCATAAATCTGAAACCCATACACAACTTCTAAGCAGATGTTAGACTAGTTAATGTAGTTTCCTGCTGGTTTTGTTAGGATAGCACAGATTTACAGTGATCTGTACACTCCCTCAAAACTCCCTGAACAAGCGATGTTAACAATAAACTTCAACTGTCCCAATGCTGGCTCATTGATATAAAGGCATGTTGAGCAGCCAAGCAATATTTAAACTTCATATTAAATTTAGGGCTGTCAAAGTTAGATAACGCGTTAATGCAAATTAGTTTTAATGCCACTAATTTCTTTAACGGATTAATGCAACTTGCAATTTTTTTAGAAAACCTAAGGAATTCATCGGTACCAACCATGTCATACTAGCTTTTTGTAAAGGAAGCTAAATAACGCTACAAACTTATGCTAAATTTTGGCGAGGAAAAATTGGCATGGCCATTTTCAAAGGGGTCCCTTGACCTCTGACCTCAAGATATGTGAATGAAAATGGGTTCTATGGGTACCCACAAGTCTCCCCTTTACAGACATGCCCACTTTATGATAATCACATGCAGTTTGGGGCAAGTCATAGTCAAGTCAGCACACTGACATACTGACAGCTGTTGTTGTCTGTTGGGCTGCAGTTTGCCATGTTATGATTTGAGCACATTTTTATGCTAAATGCAGTTCCTGTGAGGGTTTCTGGACAATATTTGTGTCATTGTTTTGTGTTAATAATTGATTTCCAGTCATAAATATATACATACATTTGCAAAAAGCAGCATATATGCTCACTCCCATGTTGATAAGAGTATTAAATACTTGACAAATCTCCCTTTAAGGTACATTTTGAACAGATAAAAAATGTGTGATTAATTTGCGATTAATCGCAATTAAATATTTGAATCGACTAACAGCCCGAATAAGAAAAAAAGTTACTTCACAAAGATATGACAGGAAATTAAAGTGGGTAAAAAAGTTCTAACTTTTAAGTAATTTAAGATTTTGAGAGAAACACTGACAGTTAGGAAACAAGAGAGAATATTTATAAAAGAATAAATCAGCAAAACATATACATTATAAAGAGAATGATCTTCAGATTACATTTAAGAATAAATCAAAAACACACTTTTACAATTGTGGCCCCTGAACACCACATTCTATTTAAATGCCAGGTGTAAATGTAGAGACACATGTATCGGATGTCACTATCCAGATAATGTCTCCAGATACAGATTGAGTGGTTTTCTTACCATTTGAGAACAGCGCCCCCTGTGGAAAACTGAGCTCATGGCTGTGCTCTGCCTCACAGGAGTAAAGAGCTTTTGCATCCCTAGGAAAAAGAGAGATTTAGGAAGTGAGTTAAGGAGGATTTAATTTATGAATATGTATTACTTTGCTTGTGCAGGTTTCAATGACTTACTACTGACAAATGATAACTCCAAGACTAAAACGGTTGTTCCACAAACAAGCTCATCAACATACCTTCCGGAACATATGTCTAATGCCGAGGAGAACACTGAACTCTCACGCTGCGGTAGTCTGACTGATAATCTGTAACACACAAACACAAAATTAGCTCTGAATACATTTCCTGACATCATTTCCAGTTGTTACCAAAAGAGTGAGTGTGTGTGTCACTCTCAGCATCTAAAAACAAAACAGCCCAACAGTTTTCTTCTTAAATAACACAGGCAGATCTTGAGCAAATCAAAAACAAGTAATCATTCCTGGAATCAGACCAATGGGGTTGAAAATCACAAATCACAGTTAAAAATCTTAGAAAAACCTTTGTATCCATTTGATATTAAGCCAGCCAGCGTGATTCACAGGAATGCCTGGTTTGTGTTTAAATTTCCATGTCAATTGAACTTATTTTGTAAAATGTTTTGACGTTTTAAAGTTTAAAAATGTGACCTTTCCTTACTTTGCCACTCTTCATCAAAATATTTTCTTTTTAAAAGCCATTTATACTGCCAGCATTTGTCATAACACTAGGTTTCAGCAACACCGAACCAGTGGAGCTGTTTCTTTAGTCAGCCATGTGCTCTTGTTTTCTCCTGGGATAAACTATCCAATGAGATCTGTATGTATTTTCCTTCTCTGAGAGCATGGATCAAAAGCTGAAGCACAAAGTTAAAGGTCCAGTGTGTAGGATCTGGTGGTATTTAGCAGTGAGGTGAGGAGATTGCAACCAACTGAAGTAGAATGTGTGTGTATGTGAGAAGTGAGTGATGAAGCAAGAGAGAGAGAGAGAGAGGCGGCATCGAGAGCGAGTAACATTATCGACTCCGGCCCAAGCAGGAAAAGTTAACAAGAGTTTAGTTTGTCCATTCAGGGCTACTGTTGAAACATGGCGGTGCAACATGGTGGACTGCGTGAAGAGGACCCGTTCCCTATTTAGATATAAACGGCTCATTCTAAGGTATTGAAAACGCAACTATTCTTATTATCAGGTGATTGTACACTAAAGAAAACATACTTATATTATATTATGTGTGTGAATATTATATTCCATTTCTGCCAATAGATCCCACTAAATGTTACACACTGGTCCTTTAAGTGTTGTATGACTAGAGCACCATAATGTCTGAGAAATACAATTTTCCAGACACTTACACTGATGCAGGCTTCTGGTAACCGTTGCTGGATGAGGCGGCTGCAGAGCGTATCATGGTCAGATCGGAGCCACAGCGGACATGTGCAGGTTTACGCTTGATTGTTGCCTCCTGTGTGTCCAGCGACATGAGACTCTGTACCGATCCATGACAGCTTTTATAATCTGCGATAGAAACACAACGAAATCAGAACCGAACATAAACAGGGAAGTGGCAGATCTCACTGTCATCACACTTTCTCCTACAGAGACGTACGCACCCTCAGAGATGTGTAGGGAGGTGAGAGAGGAAGATGTGGAAAGCCGGTAGGGGAATAATGAAGAGGAGGAGGAAGAGGAGGAGGAGGCAGTCCTGTAAGGTTTTCTGTGCTGCCGAGAAGGAGAGGTAGAGTCCGTTACTCTGGTTTCTGTGACAGCGGAGGAGGCGCTGGATGCATCTCTTTGATCGACTGAATGAGTGCTCTTCATAGAGGAGACGGACGACACTCTCTGAACAGGTCGACCCTCACTGAGAGAGGAGGCGCGCTCCACCGAAGAGTGCTGGATGGAGACAGTGGACGAGGAGGCTATTGAAGGAGATCTTGACTCTTTTACAGATGACAAGGAGGCAGTGGAGTTTCCTTTGACAGACAGACTCCTCTCTGTGGAGAGCAAAGAGGACATGGAGGAGGACACAGAGGAAGTCTGCTGGGCCGCATTGAGCTGGGAGGAAGTCCAGGAAGAGGAAGGCGTAAGGTGAGGGGAGGCGGTGCTGTCCGTCGGGTGTTTCTGATCTTTCCCATTGGAGGAATTGTGGGACGGGGAGCAGGAGGAAGCCACAGGAGGAGACACCGGTGCTGTAGAGGACGAGCCGGGCTCTGCAGCAGGAGAGGACGGAGGAGAGGTCTGAGACAATGCGTTCTTCTCAGAGGAGTGTGAGGACAGAGACTCCTGGCTGCCCATCGGAGTCGTGCTGGGGCTGCTACTGAAGGTGTCACCTGGAGGGAGGAATGGAAACAAGTCACATGATTAAGAGACTGAATGACAACATCAAGGTTAGTCCGTCCCACTGCTGTTTTATTAGCCCATTAACCCATTTGTGTATATGTTACAGTCAAGCAATCAAATTTGAGATTATTAACAAAATTATTCTACACAAAATTGTATTGTATTATTCTCTAATCTTTGCTTTTTTGTGAAATATTTAAGCAATCGCTCATGACAGGCCATGGTATGTTGTGACACATACTTTGCGTCGGATAGCTGTGATATAATCACAATATATCATGGCCTGAAGTGAGCTATTGCTTTTATAAAACGGTTATCAAGTATGGAAATATGAAATTTATAGACACATTCCAATTTAAATAGTTTTTTATGAATAAATAATAAATTTCACAATAAAATAGGCCCTCCTGGGCTGCCTGCACATACCGAGGCAGTAGCTATAAAACAGTGGTTTCTATGGAATGTACACTAGTAGCTAGTATATTTCTTGTTTCATCACAGGCTAGTGTTATATTCATTTCATTATTTAATTTCATTGGCTATTTAAAGTGGTGTAGTGGTCGTTGATAAAGTGGGTGTACTACTAGGTAGAGATGGGTACTGTAGGTGTTATCTTTTTATCTTTTTTTAAACATAACTTTTTAGCTTCAGAACTGCTGGTTTAATCCTAATAATAATAATAATAATGGGTTGTTCATAAGCTTATCATATATCTGAAAAGTAACTAACAGCAATAACAATCAAATAAATGTTGTAGAGTGAAAAGGTATTCATGAGTGACAACATAAAGGAGCTGTAGGTTACAGAGAGACTCACTGTCGTTGTCTGCTAGGCAGAGAGTCGGAGGGATGAGACGGGCCTTCCTCTTTCCTGACGAAAGACAGATGGCCTTGTTCCTCCGAGGAGTCGACCGAGAGGACGGAGCCTGAGGTAACGGCACCGACAGGTCTGGGGCCTCACCAAAGATCTGGCAGGAACATAAATGTCTGTTAGGTGTGTGTATGTTTATGTTTGTGTGAGCGTGTATGAGTGTGTATTTTTGAGCGTACCTTGTGGTGGTTTTCAATGATGATCTCCACCACAATGTTCTGAAACTTGATGTTCATCATGGCGGCCACCGTCTCCTCCTGCGACCTCATCAACGTGGGACCGAAGATCATTCCCAGGTTGGACACAGTCATCATGTTCTGTTCACTGTGAGAGGACACTCTGCACACACACACACACACACACACGCAAATGATGAGCATGCATTTTTATCATATATCAAAGAAATAAGTGAACAGGAGCTTAAATAAACTGTAAAATGTAACAGAAATACAAATAAGCTAAAGATTTCAAAAAGCAATCGCAACCAAGTTTCAGTACATGTGCTCCTGCTAGTTTAGCTACCAGCATATGTCAATGTTAATATATTTCCCATCATAGTTATTTGTGATATTTTTCTTTGAGATCTGTGCCTCTACTCGAAGCAGCTAAAGCGAATAAACATTTCTTAAAAGGTATCAATTTTAACTCTGATCTGTAAAAGTATTCTTAGTAAGCTTTGCAGTTTGGAATGACTTATCTTGCTAGCCATCATTTCATGTATGGATATTAATCTTCAACATTTCATAGAATGTTGTTACCAATAAATGTTATACATTTTGCCTTCCTTCCAGACAAATCAATCGTCAGACCTCTCTAATGAAACCAAAAAGGGATTTATGGTGTGCGGCTGACGTTCTTGTCTAATTGTTTGACCGAATATTGGAAATATAGGATAGGATAGGATAGGATTAACTTTATTAATCCCCAAAGGGAAAACTGGTTTGCCACCATGAACAAAGACATGCACAAAAAAAACTGACAAAGACATAGACATAACACACTACGTCAACTACATAATAGATAACACCATGCAGAGTCATTGAAGGAAAGTACATAGTTCCTTTACAACGACGATAAGGGGTCAGTAAAAGCTAAGTATAGTACAGTTCAGTCATAACAAGGCAAAAGTGAGCATGGCTCACATACTCCCACGCACTGCTTGACCCCTGCTAAGGTAGGGCTAAAGGTTTTGCCCTTTAGGAAAAATTTCAGATATTTTGGGCACCCTGGACTTCTAACGCCCAAAAGGCACAACTAACCACACTGTCAACCATCATACCAAATTTGAAGTTCCTAAGTTAAATAGTTTTCGAGTTCTGCTCTGGAAACGAAATTGAAGTAAAAAGAAATCACAGTTTTGGGCCAAAATTTCCTAAAAAAGTATTTCCATAAATCTAGAAAAAAAATCACTGAGTAAAGCATTTTCAAATATGTTTTTAGGAAAATAAGATAAGGTAAGGGACATTTTCAAGGTATTGAACAATAAAAGCACAGTAGCGTTAATATGTACGTACTTGTGGAGGTGGTTGGCTAAGATGTCCAACATTGCTCTGTTTTTTTCTGGTAGTTTGTGTATGAGAGCGTGAATCGCTCTCACTCTATACTTCTGGTCATCATACTCTGTGTAACAAAGAAAGAGCACAGAGGGAGGGATATGATCAATAATGTGCTTCTGTTTACATGATATACAATGTGTAAGGTCGTGAAATCAATCAAAACACTTGAAATAACCACAGATTGTGTCTATCATACTGTGTACTTTGTGTCTAAACAGAGGCAGTAAGGGACCTTACTTGCAGCCTTGATGAATTCTTTATGCAGCCTGTAGGTCAGTACTGGTTCTGCCAGACACCTGCACGCACATTAGAAATCATCAATTCATATTTCACGTGAAGTGTTATTCAAAAACTTTGTACTGTATGTTACCTGAAGTAATTCTTTAGGCCGCTGGTGATGGTCTTGTTGTCCCAGGCGTCTGCGTCCAGCTGCATGTCAGTGGGAGCTGTGGATGCTACAGGAAAGTACATAAGAAATGATGTATCTGTAGTGATGGATATTTAAATACACATGTGCTGAAATAAATCTCCCCCATACAGGAAAATAACATAGTACAGAAGAAAGCGGGGCGCTTTTTACCAAATACACTTGTCATCAATCGTTGCACTTTGGAGTTGACTCCTCCAGTCCTGTATAGTCCCAGGGTTGTAATGCCTACACACACACATACAGACATGTTTTAACATACTTGATAAATTAATATTGCGTAAAATAAATACTTATTAGAGATGTTTTTCTCATATGAACTTTTTTTAGGAGGAATACCTCTTGTTTCAACCAGCTCAATACACTTCTTAACAAAGTTGAAGCCTGGCTCGTTGAGAAATGCTGTAAAAAAAACCAACACATTTTTACCTAAACATCAGATACCTTGCAAGACATATTAATAGATAATAAATAAATAGAATCTACTGAATTAAATTAATAACAGCATAAATTAGGATACTTACTCTCCTCCTTTTTACTGAGCAAAGACGGCAGAGTGTAAATCTGAACAAAGAGAGAAAAAATGTGCAAGTATGTGTCAGTATGACATTACAAATGATTATGTAACTATATTAGCCTTATTTAATGGTGGATTTATTCATACAGGTTCTTTTCCATCCATTGCCTCCATCCACAGCCGCCTGTTGGCCTCAGAGAGCGCTTGCAGGGTGATGACGCCATGCCTGCAGAGAAACAGATCATTTTATCTGATCACAATCCAACAGCAGCCATATCTCAATGTATTTATTCCATAGATGGTCATGTGTTACGAACACACAGTTGTCTCTCAGTTATCTTTCTCCTCTCACCTCTCCACCACCTCGATGTCGAAGCAGAAGCGTTTGTCGATTGAATCCGTCTTCCTTCTGACACACGAGCGCAGCTTGAACATCTCGGGTGTACCGTTCACCACGCCGTTCTGTTAACAGAGAGATGTGTTTGCAATATGCACTTGACATGTGGCATTAAGTTCTCGTAAGGACCCTCACAAAGTCTGAGCTTTTGATATTGTAGCAATGAAACAGTGTTGCTCACTACTTTTAAGACAGAACTAGTGTTTTTGCATGTTTTAGCCCGCCATCTATATATTTCCAACTATTCAATTTGCTTCCAAACAGCGTGTTGGGGAGCTACAGTGGCCAACGCGAAAACGCAAATGGCCCTCTAGAGCCAGTTGTTGTGAGAGTAGCGTAGGTCATTTGGAGCAGAGCCAGCGCGTAGAGTGTGTGTGTACATGGGAAGTGAGAGGTGAAACAAGAGAGAGAGAGAGAGCAGCGGTGACGGAGCGTGTAACGATATAGACTCCGGCCCAAGCAGGAAAATTTAACAGAGTTTGGTTTGTCCGTTCTGGGCTACTGTAGAAACATGGCAGTGCGACATG
This sequence comes from Sebastiscus albofasciatus, assembly GCA_916701655.1. NCBI lineage: Eukaryota > Metazoa > Chordata > Actinopteri > Perciformes > Sebastidae > Sebastiscus > Sebastiscus albofasciatus. The sequence goes on along the minus strand of CAKAOI010043930.1, from coordinate 4,430 downwards.
GCGGACTCCGTGGAGAGGGGACCCGCTCCCTATGTAGATATGAACGGCTCATTCTAAGGTAACGAAAACATAAAGATTCTTATTATCAGGTGATTATACACTTAAGAAAATATAATTATTATATTCCATTTTTGCCAATAGATCCCCCTAATTGTTACACACTGGTCCTTTAACTATTGTGTTGTCACCGGTTAGATTGTCAAAATGAGAAAAATAACAGCTTCAATCCCTGAGGAGCTACGTTAGCATCTTAGCATTAGTGATGGTTGTGTCCAGTTAACTAATGTTATAGTTCCCTCAAACAATGTATAATGAAGATGCGCATCAGAAGGGATTTAGAAGTGGGTGGCCGACTGAGAAATATTAAATAATGTAGGCCTATAGCTAAATGTTGCAAAATGACTTTTACTCTACCACAAAAGATTCATCACTTGACACAGACATCACTTGGCTGTCTGAGTCACTCCACTCTACCATAAATATGCAGGCAACAAACTGGCAACCATTTGTTGTGAAGTGAATGCAATGGAATGGGGGAGGGAGAGTGCGACGCCTAGTGGCCGAATGTTATCAATAACCACCATTGCCATTAGTAGAGACTGTTTTGAAAGCTTTATTGCTGGTGCATTCAAGTGCTTGTGGGAAGTTGCAAAACAAAATTGTGTTTCCTGCTTAAAACTACATTACCATATCATAAAAATGTAACTTAGGGTTGTATAAGTTGATTTCCGTAGTATATATTTTAATGCTTAATGATTTTTATGAAATGGGCTAAAACATTTATGGTTATTCATCTGTGCTAGCAGCTCACCTGTCTGCTGGCTGGTCTGGCCTCTGTGTTGCTCATGGTGAACATCTTGGAGGTTTTTTCATAAGTACAGTAGTATCTGGTCCACACACTGCCCAATGGACCTATAATGCACAACACACATTCACGCAGGTGCACGTGTGTATGAGTGTATGTGTTTTAACAAAAGAAAAACTAGAGGCAAAAGTGAGAGAGGAGAAAATATGATTTTTTTGTGTAGCTCACGTTTCTCCTGTATATACAGATATCCCTCCATGGTAAAGCAACTGGGGGCTTTGAAGTCTTCTTCTGCGGACCGGATCCTCTTCATCAACCTCTCAACCTCAGCACGCGTACTTTCAAAGTTATTGCGAGCCTTATCAACATACATAAGAAACTGAACTGACAGGAGGCTTGCGTACATATTTACAGTATATGAAACATAAACAATCTTCAGAGGTTTCCACTTTGGGAGAGGTAATGCCAGATGTATTTGGAACTGATTTTCAAATACTCTCTCTTAATGGCTTGATAGGCAGGTAGACCAGATAAAACAAGTGATATCGGGTCCAGGTTTGGTCAAGAGGTTTGTATAAACATACTGTACACACTTACATTCTGCAGGTTGAACTGAAGCTGCTGCTTGTAGGGTTCAAACTCACTGGCCAGCTCGTAGCCCTCATGGTAGAACGTAAACAAACCCTGCAGGAAGGCTAATAGCTGGAGATCAGAGGGAAAAATCCGCAGGAAACATGTTAGCTGGGGGCTTGGGAGTGTAGAGTATAATGAGAGGATTACAAAAGAGTGATTGTCTGTCATCTGCTCATTCAATCGAAATGGCCTCTATAGGAGAAAAAAAACATCTAACTCTGCCTGTTGTTGGTTTGCTGCCCTTATTTACTCTACAACAAAGAGTTTCCCTGCCTGTCAGGCGGAAGAGATCTCCATGCAGGAAGTGCTCCTACAGCAACAGGAAGTGGGCTTTACTGATATCTATCATTAAAACGTTTTTATCAGCAGCCAAACAGTGTGTGTAATGTGTGTTTTTCCTCCATGACTGTGTTTGTATACGCACACACACACACATGATCATTACTGGCTTGGCTGCAATCATGACTTGATGTTTACTTCATTGTTTACATGCAGCACAAAATAGACTCATCAGTCATATTTTCCTGTGATGAAACGTTGTGTGTCGGTGATTGTGTTTTCCCTCTACTGAGCTGTGAAGGCCCAGCAGCTCAGTTAAATTGTGCTAAAGTTGCATATAAACTAGGGCTATCAATCGATTAAAATATTTAATCACGATTAATCGCATGATTGTCCATAGTTAATCGTGATTAATCGCAAATTAATCAACATTTTTTATCTGTTCAAAATGTACCTTAAAGGTAGATTTGTCAAGTATTTAAAGCTCTATCAACACACAACACAAAACAATGACAAATATTGTCCAGAAACCCTCACAGGTACTGAATTTAGCATAAAATGGAATGGGACCCCATTGAAAATGTCCATGGCGGTTTTTCTTCGCCAAAATATAGCATCAGTTTGGAATGTTATTAAGCCTCCTTTTGCTAGTATGACATGGTTGGTACCAATTGATTTCTCAGGTTTTCTAGTTTCATATGATGGCAGTATCTTCACTCTAACGTTAAAACTGAGCCCACTACAACCTCCAAAAGATTGATTACATTAATGCATTAAAGAAATTAGTGGCGTTAAAACAAATTTGCGTTAACGTGTTATTATAGAGTTAACTTTGACAGCCCTAATACATAAATGATCATCATGTATGTATGTGAACTCACCGGCTCCACAAATTCAAACTTCTTTCTCTCCTGCACTTCTTGGATCTTGAAGACGTACTGCAGTGATGCATCATAAAAAACCTGCCTGTCCTTACTCATCTGCGAATCAGCCTGCAAAAAAAACAGACATAACACCCATACAGTGCTTTTTGTTACCTAACACACGTGGGAGGAACTTGGTGTACATTTTTAGGAGTGCAACGATTTACCTCGTGTAGCTGTGACTCCTTCTTTTTGGAGGACAGGCTGAGGTGTTTCTCCATAACAGAGTAGTACCTTTCCGTCTCCTTGTCAAACTGCTTCTTTCCCTCCTTAGGAAGACGGGGATGTAGAGAGGACATTAGCAACAAACAAAAGCAAACCAGAGAATTCTTACATCTGCTAATAAAGGTCTTTAAATTCACTTTTTTTTACACTTTTTTTTTACATAATACAGAGAGAATGTCACACTTATATATATATAATATGTCCCTTTCCCCAGTCCCTAATCTTTCACTGGGACATTTTTCAATACCAGTGCAAATACTATACCTTAGTTGAGATACCAATATCAAAATGATATGTTTTATGATGAGGAATATAAACATGTTTTTTTACAAAAACAATGTTTTGTTCAAAAACTTCTCAAATCCATTAGTATATATTGTTATTACACAAGCAGCCATACAAGAACTTAATAATTAAATCAAATAGACAGAATGGTGTAAAACTAGCAAACTTATTATTTAAATCAGTAAATAACTGAACAAGAAAATAGGTAAGTAACATAAATAAATAAATAAAAACAAGACTAACAGTCTAAAGCCATACAGTGGTACTAGATGAGCATTTCAAAAATCTTTTAAAAACTTGTTTTAAAAACATGCATCATGTTTGTTAAAATGTATATTTTGAATTCATGTTGATTTCATGTAATTAGAAATGACATTTGCACTATTTCTTTTTACAAAAGGTAAGACTGAATGCTCCAGAAAAGTCAAGTGGTGTAACCACAATCTGAATTACTCATATAAATAATGACTTCATTTTAAAATATCACATGAAAATAGATTTTATGGTCCGACTAACTGACCCTAAGACCAGCATTGCCCTCCCCAGAGCCCTGCTGCTAGCGGGGCTGAAAATGCCACAAAGCAGTGAGGCCACAGTGAGGTTGCTACAGAGGGACCGTTAATAATCTAAATGAAGAGACACTGCCAAAATATTTAGGACAACAGCCATTTTTCAAAAACAGCTGCAGCCCCAAACTCCACATGTCCAACCGCTCTTTGTTGCTCAACAACATCAGTGTGAGGATGTGGTGCTCACACACTCCTGCTACATTCTACAGGCTGAGGAGTCGTTTCGATCAACATTGAGAAATGAGCTGTGGTTTTACTTTCAGGGTTAGTCAGAGCTGTGACCAGTTCTATTTTTTGGCTACTGCATACCACTGCTATCTTTTATTTTGGTCTGAGAGTGAGCGAAGAGAAAGAAATGAGATACTGAAACTGAATTATAAGACTTGAGACAGCTGCTGAAACCAGACACCAGACTCACTTTGTGTTTATACTGCCTAACTGAGTTCAACTATCTCTCTGTCTGTGAGGCGCTCCCCGTCTTCCCTCCCAGCGTTCGTTCCCATGACCTCGTTACTGACTCTGGATTGTGATGCATCGTTTATCTGAACGAATTAGATTCTCTGACCCTTGACTGGGAGACTGACTGGGACCAGATCAGAGCAGGACGATCTGTCTGATCACCACCTACAGTGTTAGATAACTAACGCACGCAGCATGCTTAAAGCGGCAGTAGGCAAAATATTTCTGGTATCATTGGGTAAAAATTCCATA
>CAKAOI010043929.1:0-25594 GCA_916701655.1 Sebastiscus albofasciatus | reverse complement strand
ACGATACCATGCATATCACTTTCCATGGTTCCGATACGATTCAAGGACTATATTTGGCTCATCTAGAGCGATACGATACGATTCAATAACTTAAAATCGATTCAGAAACTTTTTTTTTGCCAAAAATTCAGTCAGAGTGACTGTGAAATAAATATCTGATACTGTGATACTGGACAGTGCAGGTCAGGATTCCTCAATGTCTTTATTGTAAGGGAATCAGGGATGAATTGATTATGGATATAAACAAGTAAACAACGATTAATGGCAAATACATACACCTTTTATTTGAAAATAATAAAAAGTGCAACTTCATGATCTGCTGATTCAGTTCTCAAGATACAAGTAGTCCATCTACAGTGTTCATTTGGGGCCTTTTTATACATGAAGACATACGGAAAAACATTTTAAAACTGTGTTAGACTAACGTTTGTTTTTTACTTTACTCCCGCGATAATTTGCCCAGCGGACCTCATTACATGTTGCATGTCTGTGGGCAGTTCACGCTAAAGAGTGATGTTCCCTGCTCACATTGTTTCATTTGAATAGGATTTAGAGGCCTGAAGAGGTACAAGCCAGAAAGAAAAACAGCACAAGTGTTTTTTTTTTCTTCTTTTTAACCTTGTTGCATGTATTCAGACATTATTCACAGTCAGTTCCAGTAGCGGACCACCGTGAGAGTGACAGGCGTGGTCACTGGGACACAACTGCAAGGCTCACAAAAGATTTTACTCATTTAGTCTGTTGACCTGAATATTTCCTCATTGCACACACACACACACACACACGCACACACACACACACACACGCACACACACACACACTTCACCCAGTTTAGGAGTGTTGGGACTCCGCCAGAGCAGTGGAATTACAAAAAGCAGAGCCTAGTATTCAACAAGACAGACACACAGTGCAGTTTTGAAACACTTGACGCGACACCATAGGGCTGTAACAAACGTCTTTTTAAAAAGATTTTACATTTAAAGCTTCTATTGAGGTTTTTCTTTCAATGTCTGTCATCATATTTTATGACGTTATGGCCCTAAAACAATATGGAGAAAATAGATTTTTTATTATTTTGGCTTTATAAATGTAATTTATGGTGATGATAGATTGCTGCTAGACTGCCCTATTATTACAGGTGCGGGCCTCCCTTTATGTGCAGCAAGCAGGAGGCCTGTTTACTGGCAAGAATCTGGCAATACGATATGTACAGTATCATGATACAGGGGTTACAATTCAATATATCGCGATATATTGCAATACTGTACGCAAGGCGATATATTGCAATTTGTCAGCTAATGTCAGCAAAACTATCATAGTATAAAGAACACACCATCATATGCATAGAATATGATTAAAAGAAAGTTTAGAGATTCATTCAGAACAGTGGGATCTGCATTTGCATCCAACATCATAGCTCTACTTTGAAAGGGCACATACACTGAGAGGGTGCATCTCTTTGCAAATGAAATAAAGTATTGACTGAGTTCATCTTTGCCTGTAAACTATTCATTAAAAATCAATAGTGTTTTTCAGAATCAATACAGTATCACAAAACATAATATCGCGATACTTGATATTTCCTATATTTTCTTACACCCCTAGCAAGCAGGAGAGCAAACAGTTTTCTGGACCGTAGGGAGAATGTTGTTTTTGAAAGGCTAAATGCCAACAAATATGGATTGAAGCAGAATATTTTGTTACATCAAAACATTTTGTGAATTTTAATAATGATTACATCTATCTTTTTTTTTTAATAAATTTAGATTTTTGGTCTTTATAACGCTCTGGAGTTGTTGGAAATGTTTGGATCACACAAGTCAGAAACAATGCTATGGAGCCACCACCGTAGTGTAGCCTCATCTTTATCTGCAACTGTGCAGAAAATAAAACAGAGTGAATAGACATGAAAAAAACTAATCGGTACAGCCCTACTACACCAGACTTACACATCATAAAACAAAGTGACACTGGGATCACATTGTGTAGCTTTTTTCCATCAACAGATGTAAAAACAGAGCATGACCTTATAGCACATGACAGGAAGTCATGTCTGGTGTAACAACAGTCTGCTGTTTGTGTGTGTCTGACAGGAGAGTGTGTGTGTCTTCTATAGTGGGATGAAGTGTGTAACATTTCAAAACATCAGCTGTAAGAACCTCCAATGTGTACATTCAGTCTTACATGGCCTCTTCCATCTCTTCCCTCAGATGACGTTCGTCTGTTCGGCTTCGTCCGGATCACGATGGGAGATGCCATGAGCAAACGAGCCAAGTTCACTCTCATCACCTGGATCGGTGAGAAGATCAGCGGGCTGCAGCGTGCCAAGATCAGCACCGACAAGGCGCTGGTGAAGGAGGTTGTGCAGGTCAGAGACTCCGTGGTGTCGCATGTGGAGTACTAGTTAAATTAACGGTTGTTATCATGAGAGTAAAAGAGAGTGAAGCTATAATTGTCCCTTCGGGAAAACTGGGTGGTTACAGAGGCAATATAGCAACAGAGTGCCGTTGGGCAAAACTGGATTTTTAAAACAACAAACTATCTTCTAACATCTAAACTCTGGATAATATGAAACTGTCAAAAATGATTTGAAATATAGTATATAACAGCAAGCAATATATATAAACATTTGTATAAAACAAGCATATTTTCCCACTCCCATGTTGATAAGAGTATTAAATACTTGACAAATCTCCCTTTATGGTACATTCTGAACAGATAAAAAATGTGATTAATTTAATATAAATAAAAATATATGTATATAAAATATTTTAATTTATCGACAGCCCTAGAGTAAATATACTGTAAACATTTATGTTCTTCATATTCACATACTGTATGTTAAAGCTGCACTAATCAATACTATGAATTAACCAATATATTAAAGGTATAATATGCAAGAATTAACTAAAAAACAATGTATAGAATGATTTACAAACAGCAGCCAACAACAATTACACATTATACCTTTAACATTGTGAAAAAAATATGACATGTAATGTGAAAGAGGTCACTCGTGGTGACATCCCAGAGAGTAAATATTGTTCTTACGTTCATCAGGTGGAACACACGATTCCAAATGAATGCTAATGTTGTTCTGTCTGCTGAATATGTAAACAATATGAACACTTTGATAAAAGGTGATATTATGTTATTTTTATGTTTACGCAGCTTTAAAGGTACCCTGTGGAGTACTGCTCCATAATGATACTAGTGATCAAACCCTTAACTAATGCTTAACCAAGCAGCCATGCTGTTATACCCTCGTCTGGAGGACAAAGAAACTGTCCTATTCTTTTTATTGCCAAAGAGTTGTAAATAGCAAGAAGATTAATCATTTACCTATTGTATATCAAATCAAACAAATACATGCAGAAGAATTTCTAAGTCATGTCTAGAAAGGGACCAACAATTTGAGATGGTTAAGGTTTGGCATTGATCTTGAATAGTTTAGGTTAGGCATTGACCTTGAACAGTTTAGGTTAAGCATTCACCTTCAGTAGTTTAGGTTAGGCATTGACCTTGAATAGTTTAGGTTAGGCATTGATCTTGAATAGTTAAGGTTACGCATTGATCTTGAATAGTTAAAGTTAGGCATTGACCTTGAAGAGTTAAAGTTAGGCATTGACCTTGAACAGTTTAGGTTAAGCATTCACCTTCAATAGTTAAGGTTAGGCATTGACCTTGAATAGTTAAGGTTAGGCATTGATCTTGAATAGTTAAGATTAGGCATTGATCTTGAATAGTTAAAGTTAGGCATTGACCTTGAAGAGTTAAAGTTAGGCATTGACCTTGAAGAGTTAAAGTTAGGCATTGACCTTGAAGAGTTAAGGTTAGACATTGACCTTGAAGAGTTAAGGTTAGGATAGGTCGTCGGGCAGCAACTCTCGCAAAAGTTTTTGCAAGTTTCCGCAATTTGCAGGTTACCTTCTAGACACAACCGAATTCCTCTGTGCCACTCTCTGGTGTGACTGCACCTTAAGTAGGGCTGGGTATTGAACATCAGTACTTTTTTTGGTTCCAACCGACACTGTTGTGTCTTCAGCATCAAGTATCAAAAGTACTGAATGTTGGCATCAATTTCCCAGTCAGATTCTTGACTGATGCTCTGAGGTCCTTCTGTGTGGAGTTTGCATGTTCTCCCCGTGTTAGCGTGGGCTTTCTCCGGGTTCTCCGGTTTCCTCCTACAGTCCAAAGACATGTAGGTTAGGTTCATTGTTGACTCTAAATGTCGAGTGTGAATGGTTATCTGTCTATGTGTCAGTCCTGTGATAGTCTGGAGACTTGTCCAGGGTGTAACCCGCCTTCACCCAATGTCAGCTGGGATCAACTCCCCCCGCGACCCTGAATAGGATAAGCGGTTAAGAATGAATGTACAAAAATGTTAAGACATTACCCTGGTTTCTTTCCAACAATAATAACTTTTTTTTTTCTGAACTGTGTTGTTTCTGCAGAACTTTGCCAAGGAGTTCATGATTAGTGACCTGAAGGAACTGGATTCAGAATACATCCGCACAGAGCTGAAGAAGGCTGGTGGAGCCAACTATGACGCTCAGGCCGAGTAGAGAAGTGCCATGGTCCACTGGAAGGGTTGGGGTTGGGATTGGGAGGGGCGGAGGGGGGGGCGGCGGGCGGGGCGGTAGTGTGGTGGCAGAACAAGTGGGGGCCCGGGGGTTGGGGCAGGCTGCTACCTCTTGGGTAGAGGGCGAGGCGGGATGGAGAGGGCTCTTGACGAAAGGGAAATCCACGCACAAACAAAGCAGAGGTGCACCAGGAGCAGTTTGTAGAACCAGTCTAAAATACTAACCACACACTGTTTATGCTGCCCAATTATGGCTTATTATAAGACAGTAGATTCTCTTTTTTCCACTAGTTTAACAGCGTACTCATTTACTATCAACATCAGCTTCAGAATAGATAGAAACGCATCAGTGTTACTGTAGTTACTGAGTGTATTGACACAGTACAGATGCTGTTGGTGCACCTCTGAAATGATAGCATCTGCATTAGAGCGTTTATATACTTTATTTTAACAGTGTACGTGTGAGCTGCATTGTTCACATACTTGCCTGCATCGGTTAGTGTATCTGGAAGATTAAAAAGTACATCCACAGGACATCTGGGGTCAGAGCAGGGCCAAAATTGTCCCTGGCCGACACTGGAATGTCTTCCTTGAGACCTTCAGATTTTGCACACAAAGATACCTTAACAAGGTGACACTCGAGGACATTACTGTATTGTTAAAGAATATTTTTGGGAAATATGCTTTTTTCCCAGAGTTAGATGATTGATACCACTTTCTCGTCTTTACTGTAAATTTATAGCTAGTGATTAGAAGCTGCTACTACACGGCTGTGTTGAACACTCCATTCTGATTGGTCAATTACGGCGTTCTACGATCTGATATTTCTTTATAGCAGACCTTTGCTATGTATAACATACCATTGGTATGGGCGCAGTTCTGATGTCAGACTTCTTAAGTAAGTAGCCGTGTCATAAGCGGGATAATGTACAGCTAGCGGGTCATTGTTGTGAAATAAACCCCTTAAGTCGCAGTTTATTTCACAACAATGACCGGCCTACTGTACATTATCCCTTACTTAACTTAGCTTAGTGAAAAGAAACAGGTCCAGAAGTACTAAAATCTGCTTACCAGCACCTCTAATGCTCATTAATCAACATTTCATGTCTCTCCGTACAAAAACTAAAGTGTAAAAACGACATGGAAGCCGTTGCCAGGCAACCAGCGGATACTCCTGGAAGTCACTGTTCCTCACTGAGAAATAGTCCTGCACGTAACCCACCGTAAGACGCCGAATTGTCATTTTTACACTTTGTTTATTTGTAACAAAAATGAGATGCAATGTATATAATTAATGAGCTTTAGAGGTGTTGGTAGGTATGTTCTTTTTCCCTTTTTTGTCAGAGCCAGAGTAGCTTTTTCCCCTTATTTTCAGTCTTTGTACTAAGCTAAGCTAATCGGCTGCCGGCTGTAGCTTCATATTGAACGGACAGATATGAGAGAGGCATTGACCTTCTCAAAAGATCCCAAAATGTTGAACTATTCCTTTAAGAGCTGGATCTTAAAGTCCAAAAATGGACGCTGACAGCGGACTCGATGCAGATCTGTTACTACATAGGGTGTCTGCGTACACTGACATGTCCACACTGACAAACGTGAACGTGTCAGTGATTCCTGAGAATGTGCGCAACCGACACTCTGAACAAAGTGCAGAATATGCAAGTTAGCCACCGTGCACACACAAAATATGTACTTAAAAGCAAGTGCATACGCGCTCTTATCACAGACTGCCTTCTCTCCTCTCCCAGCCTCTGCCCTCTCCCCAGTCAGCTCATGGGTTGGTTAGCTACTGTGCTGTGCATCAACATCTCACACTCATCCTCATCTCAGCTGGGCTGCAGTTGAGCAGTAGGAAGTTGCATCAAGGCTTCAGAACTGTTTGCTATAGGAATCATTTCATGTAATGAGGATGGGGAAAAACTGAAGGGTTTCACTTCAAAATGGTGATCATGGACCGCGTCGTAAGAATGAGTTCATTGACGAGGATCGACGTCTCATTTTGAAAGGAAACTCTGTACTTGCAGGCATGTGTTTGACACCAGAGCATGCTCTTAGTCATGATACACTGTACCTCCAGGAGGAAAAGATCTCCATTTTCCAGCAGTATCCTTGGTGATGGTCGCTGGCTTGCTTTGACTAATCTTGAGTTATACTGTTAAGTACACTTTAAGCCACCGCTTCATCTCTATAGCCAGACAGCTGTGTTTGGATTACAGCCTCAAAGTCGACCATTATGTCTTGTCCTGAGACAGACTGTAATTCATCCTCCTGTCTTCATACTTGTGCTCTGTGCTGTCAATCCCTTTTATCGCTATAGTCCAAATATGTCTTTTTGCGTGTGTGATCATTTCTGGACCTTATTTTGATCTACTTTTTTACTTCCAGTTGTAGTTTCCAGAGCTTGGGCAGAATTTGTAAAAGAGTACATGGCATAGAATGAGACTCTTGGTCTTACATGAGGCTTTCTGCCTGCAGATATTACGCCACAGAAATACAGATAAACAACTAATATATTGACTCTCAGCAGCACTTGTACTCAAGTATTGAATGTTTCCCCGAATCTTAAAGGATTCTGAGACTGGAGATCTTTTCCTCTGGTGTTTCATCTCACGATCTACCACTCCAAGGTATCCATGCCTACTGTAACCTACTGTGTTTGACTGCCTTAGCCTCCCAGGGAGAGAGGGGCATCATGGGAGCTTGTGAACACTACACTGTGATTGGCTGTCGTCCTTACACGGGGGCGGGACTTTGATCTGCACACAGCTCATAGCGACATGGGCCTGGGCTCATCGTTCCAACCCAAGAGGAGCCATATCTCGGTTGTAGCATCTCTGTTTATTTGTTTTCATCCCTCTCTTCCCCCTGCAAAAAAATGGATGTTTTTTCTTGTACCTTTTTTTTTTGTTTTTGAGATGAATTTTATTTTCTCTGAAGAGTTTTACCTTTTGATTTTATTTTTAAGAGCATTGTTATCTTGGTCATTGGCAGAAGAGATTTTCAAAAAAATAATGTAAAAAAAAAACAAAGAAAGAAAACCGAGTGGGCACAAGATCAGTCATTTCAAAATAAAAATTGATGTTTTTTTCCAAAAACCTGCTTCTCAAAGTGTCTTTTTTTGTGTCTCTGAAGCTTACATTACCATGAATAGTACGTCTTTTGGTAAGGACTTGAAACTACAAAAATAAGTTGTGTTGTGTTACAAGGTTTTCTACGACTAGTTTCCAACTGAAATTAAATTGCATGAAACTCAAATGTTTCTGAGGGAGGCCCTCCAGACTTTTTAGGTCTCAAGATTAGCAGGTATGACCATTACACAAGTCTGAAGTAGCATCTTTCATTTTAGGCCTTCTTAGATCTCTTACCAATGTAGGATGAGGTAATGAGAGCATTTTAGCACTTGTGGATTCAAGGTCGGTCCACACAGCAACCGTCTCTGGGAGCTTAGGGGACTCCCAAGGGTTTCCATGGTCACCGCTGTAATCGTCATGCTTAGCCAGTCAGCGGTCAGGGCAAGGAAGACAAAATGTTTTTTAGTGTTAGTCATACAGTGTGTCAATTAGGTCTGCACGATCTGTCCTCGTATCCCTCTGTTGCAGCCTAACCATCCTCCCAGATCTCAGCTGTCATTCTGTTAGACGTCTATAAATGAATACATCACTTATTAAACGTTAGTCATTTCGAAAGCAATGTTATTAGGTGACTTATTACTGTAATAATCGGGAGCTGTAATGCTGTTTAGCTATGCTGACATCCTCTCTTCCTACAAAATCTAATTGTACTGTGACTGATCAGATTAGTTGCACTTAGAGAATATTTCCTTTCACTGCCCGGTATTTAAACAGTTATGCTCTATACTAGGCTATTCACCAGGATAGGCAAATACATTGCTGATAAGTGTGTTACCATTGAACACTGTGTCCTAACGTCTGATTCCACGGTCAGTAAGCCTCTTGCACATTGCATTCACATGGGTGTGGAACATCAGCATATCTATGGAGGCCGGGGTCAGTCAGTGAAATAATCAAAGCCCGGACACTGATTTCCAATGAGGAGGCCTAATTTGTGCGTTCTCTTGTCACTTGGGATGTTTTCAATGTGAGTGACGGCTGCTGGTCTGTATCAGGTCAGTAGATGGCTCCCAGCTGTTCAAACCCACACACCATCAGTATGTGTGTGTTATTCTGCTACAGCTGCCAGATGAATGGATTAATGGTTTGTCTGCGTGACTCAGCCAATGATCAAACATGACTTCTCTGTGTCTGACAGGCTGGCTGGGTGGTTGCAGAGATCTATGAGAACTAATAGCAGGTTGCGTAATGACAGAGCTCTGGTATCACTCACTGTGGCTTCAAGTAAACTGTGAGGAAGTGAGTAGTCCAGGATGTAGTTTAAGCTCATGGGAGTTAAAGTGGGGGTAGTATAGGCAGTATATTTTTGGCATGATTGGGCAGAAATTCCATAATAACCTTTCGGCATATTGTAATTCAAGTGTTCTGAGAGAGAACTAGACTTCTGCACCTCCTCATAGCTCTGTTTTCAGGCTTTAAAAAAACGAGCCTGTGACGGAAGACATTGACCAATCACAGGTCATTTCAGAGAGAGAGAGCGTTCCTATTGGCTGTGCTCCGGCTGGTGGGCGGTGCTTGGTATTTCCTCAACAGATCTTAACATGGCTGCCGGGTCACAAACTTTCTCATTTTACAGCTAAACAGTACACTACAAGATGATTCTGAAAACATTTGAGGAGAGAAATAGTCATTACAGTAATAGAATATTGATTCATATTTGATCAGCGCTGCCTAGTTCGACCGTTTGGTCGGAGGTGGTGAGTGATTGACAGCTGCTCATAGACGGCAGGCTCCAGATCAGCTCTGATTGATTGTTTTCCTCCGGTTTGTGAAATCCTGCAGATGCCGTTAGGAACACCGGAAGAACATGATTTTTTTTTCAGATTACCTGTCTCATGAGCTACTGTCAGGATATAGTGACCGTTTTATAAAAATATTTGTTTTAATCATATTTGCTCCATTTCTACCCACTGCAGCTTTAAGGAACGATGTCAAAGAGGTTAACACTAACCTCTATAATCTCTACATAGATTAGATCATGTTCCGGGAGTCATATCAGTTTGGGACATGCAGAAAATAATTGAGTGTGAGCATCATTTCCTCTTTGATATTGTTGTGCATAGGTTCCAAAGAATGAGGAACTACTGCTACTGAATGTCAACACACACCTCCAAATACACAGTACCTTGAATTTTTTTTCATTCCTAAGAAACCACACAACAATTTCCTGGAGTGCAACCAGAGTTCAATTTTCATTGTTCTCACCTGTTCAAAGGCCCTGTTCAGACCTGCTGTATTAACATGCGTCCTGAGTGATCCAAACACAAGCGGACAGCTTTAAGTACAGACCATTAAAGGTCAACAATGAACTTCCATCATCAAAGTCTTATAATAGTGTAAATTTAGGGGATTAGATATTAATTTATCTTCTTATGCAGGGATGCTAATTGTGTGCCTATACTGTGTGGAATTAAAATATCACACATATATGCACAAACCAGGAACTTTCTAATTCATTTGTGATCAGCCATGTTGTTGATTAGTTTTCATATATATATTATTTTGTGTCCATTTGATCACAATAGGATTGATCGACAGGCATTTTGATTCTCAGATTAATGCAGAAATGAGTTATAATGACTAACAGGATTTGTTTTCATCATTCATGTCTTCATGTGAAGAGTGCTTTTTCTATCTTGTTCCCAATTTATATCACAACTCCCCTTAGCTATTTCCAAGTCTGTATTTGCCAGCTTTGTTTCATTGTTTTGCTCGTTAAAATGCAGGAGTGAGACATCACAACGTACGCCAAGGACTAGCGTAACTTTCTGGGATGTCAACTGAACTGAACTTGGTCAAGAAGACTAGAGAGAGAGAGAGAGAGAGAGAGATGTTGGCATACAGGACATGTAGGAGTGTCCTAACAAGGACTGTCAGATCAGATCCTTCCTGCATTCCTCAGACCTCCTCAACAGAGCAGCATATTTTACAGCCCACAGCAAGTCATGTGCTCTGTCCAAGCGTGTGTGTGTGTGTGAGAGAGAGAGAGAGAGAAAGAGAAAGAGAAAGGCAAGAATTGTCTTTTAGCCACCCAACGTCTCTAAATGTTTGTGTGATGACGATCTTGTGTGGAGACACGATGATGATGTTGGTCGGATAAAGAACTAAAACAACAAGTGTGAGTATGCGTGCTCTGCTCCAGTTTAAACATGCTACCCCACCGATGATGACGTGTCCTTTTTTTTTTCCTGCAAACACCAAAAGGCTGAAACACATTAAACGTCAGTATAATTCTCAGTCATGGATACACAATAAAAGACATTTAGTTTAGAGTTTGAATTAAAAGCCTTTCAAACTTGGTCAGTTGTTTCCTTTCACTCTCAATCTGCGTCTCCGTCACTGCTGTTTGACTGATTCAACATTTGGTTAGTCACAGCTCAGCAGGGTCCCAAATCCAAACGGACCAGCGTGCTCCGAGTCGTCTGGTGAGAGCGAATGATGTTGGAACAGCCCCTCAGTCTGGGAGTGAGCTCAGAACATCTCCCGAGAAAGAGAAAGGCAGGGGCCATGGGTGTGTGTGTGTGTGTGTGTGTGTGTGTGTGTGTGTGTGTGTGTGTTTTGGGAGGGGGGCTCTCCTCCCACGTAATGAATTAATCTACTCCAGAAATATTCCCTTATATCTTATTCCACATTCTTAGAAATAAAACCATACCATATAAGGTTATTGGGCTTGTCCTCATAGAAGGCCTAAGTCCCGCCCCTTCCAGTTGACCCCATGGGACCTTATTTCAGAAAAAAATATGAACAATAGTCAACAGAGAGAGATGAATAATTTTTTGATCCCATTTGAATTACGCCATGAATCACCCATATGATGTTTGTCAATTTAAAAGATAATTTTGCAAGTCAAGAACGTCTCAGTTTGTTGTAGTATAATTTAGTTTAGTGTGAAACCGCTCAGTGAACTACGTCTCTCTCTTGTCTCGCACAACATACGTCACCAACACTAGCTAGCTAACTAACTTAGCTATGTTCCACACACAGATGAAACGTGATTTAACCTGATGTGTTTTATCCAGCGTCTTTTTATCAGCCGGGAAGAGAAATAACGTTCAGACCCGTTGCTGGTGTGAGTTCATCCCAGTAGGAAACACACAGACATCGTAGCTTCAGAGAGAGCGACGTCACTACTTGACTTTTGGGTGTGTCGTCTTTCTAATAACGTATTTTCACAGTCTGATACTTCAACAGTTTTACAAAAAACGGAGACTTTCTTGACTTTCAAATGTATCTTTCAATTGACAAACATCATATGTGTGATTCATGGAGCAATTCAAACAAGATCAAAAAGATATTTGTCTCTCTCCGTTGACCACCATTCATATTTTTTCTGGCTGCTGGGTCACAAACGTTCTCATTTTACAGCTACACAATACACTACAAGATGTTTCTGAGAACATTTGAGGAGAGAAATACACAATACAGTGACAGAATACTGATTCATATTTGATCAGCGCTGCCTAGTTTGACCGATTGATCGGAGTTCCCGAGTGATTGACAGCTGCTCATAGACGGCAGCTGGACGGCAGACTCCAGATCAGCTCTGACTGGATGTTTTCCTCCGGTCTGTGAAATCTTGCAGATGCCGTTAGGAGCACCGGAGGACACAGAGGAACATGATATTTTTTCACATTACCTGTCTCATGCACTACTGTCAGGATATAGTGACCGTTTTATAAAAACAACTTTTTTCAATCATATTTGCTCCATTTCTACCCACTGCAGCTTTAAGTCTATAATTTATAATTTGTTTAACAAAATCTTGACTCACACATGGTCTCTACACAGGGATTTTATAAAGCCACTACATCTCTGACCTCTGAAACTCTTTTATTTTGGTTACTTGTAATGTTTTTGTGGTCCAGGAATGGCATGAGGCTACTGATGTATTTCACTGTGGCAGTCAGTCAAAATAAAATGTAAATTGGTAAGGTGTTGGAAGGCTGACTGAAATGTGAAGAGGGCGAGAGACACAGAGAGAGAGAGAGAGAGAGAGAGATAATGGTTGGCGGGAGGATGAAGGGGGGTTTGGAAATTGAAATTTGCGCGACTGAGCAAAGCAAATGGGGGTGGGAGTGGGGGTGGGGAGGGGGTCTCTTTTCAGATTCTTCCAGGCCATGTGAATAGGGAAGACAGAGTGACAGAGAGGGAATGTGAGAGTGAATGGGTCAGTTCTCAGAGCTCCTGTGTGCCAGCGCTACACAGTGTTGGCACAGAGGTGCCATTGTCAGAGACTAACGCGCCCGGGGCCACTTCATTCTCTCACCCCAAATGAGCATCTGTTTATCGAGTTTACTGAGTGCATTTACACTCAAAATACAAGCTGACAGTGGGGTGTCTGTTTGCTCTGATGTCAGTTGTTATTGTTGGGTTTTTTTTATCTCTACTGATGATCTGCCCCTCTGAGTTATTCGCCTCTCATATGAAATATGCTACTGTTTGAATGATGTCATCTTTATTGCAAAGTTAGTCTGGTGTTATTTAACACTTTTCTTGTAGGCTAATTAACCGATCTCATGGATTTACCAAAGGCCCTAATCTCTAAACACAGAGTATGCCAAGTTCCTCTTGTGTTCTTTGCAGTTCAAACTGTGCAAGATGAATGGAAGTGAGAATACGGGAGGATGAAGTATGTTCAGTTTGCAATCGGGAAAATAGTGTTCTTGCTAACATTAACAGCTGAGCTAGGCCCAGACTACCCTTACAAAAAAAAATTTATTCAAGTGTGCTATTAGTATACTTCTTTTAAAACTTAAAGAGAGCATGCTTTCAGATGACTTTTTATGTATTTATCAGAGATTTACTTAAAAAAATTATACTTAAATATACTTGGCTTATACCAACAAGTATACAGAAAAGTCAATGTGTACTTGGCAAGTATACAGAAAAGTCCAAGTATGCTTGGCTTAAACCGACAAGTATACAGAAAAGCCCAAATGTACTTGGCTTATACTGAAAAGTATACAGAAACGCGTATGTTTGGCTAAGTACTACAAGTTAACTTAAACAAAAATCTTAAAAGTATACTTACAGTAAAAAAAATAGTAGTTTACTGAGAGTCTTCTTTAAAGTATACATTCATAAACTAAAAAGTGGGCTACAAGTGTATAACTAGTAAACTAACAGTATACCTATAAGTTCACTTGTAGTATAGTTCAGTTGCAGTAAAAAATACAATTTGGATGTAAACTAGTTGTGCAGTAGTAGTTTACTACTCTTACATTTAAAGTATATTTAAATGTATACTTAAAAAGTAGGCCAATTCAGTCCCAAGAAGTATTGAAGTAGTGCACTTACAAGTATACTACTAGTACACTGTGTACTTATTACATGTCCTGTGTCTCCTCAGTCTCCGTCTTTCAAAGTCTCTACCGTTGATTCTGTGTAACTCAGCTGAGACAATCATTCTCATGATGTCACAGACTAGAGTACTGCAACATGGCAGCGCTCTCGCCACGAAAGATGAAACAAAGCTTCTTTTTTCTTTTAATTGCTGACCTTTGTCATGTTTGTTATATAATTATTCATTACAGTGGAAATCCCTTTAGTAAACCAGCTTAACTTGGTTGACAGGCTCACTTCCACTTTAAGGCAACACAGATCTCCTTTCCTCCTTCCTTCTACATTTTCCCTTTGTCTGTCTCCCAGCAATGTCTTACATAATTCTGCTTTCGAACAATTACTGTATTTTCCCCCTCCCATTCCACTTTGCCTCCCCCATTCACTCCAATTACTAATACACTGTGCTGTATGCTCATCTATTTCCTTCTGGAGATTCTACTCTCCTTTTAATTAATCTATAACTCTCTGTTCTTCATGGATCAGTGACACCCAGTAAAATAGTAATTCATTTATTGAACCTGCCTTATTGGCACATTGCACTGTCTTCTATAGCCATGAGGTTACAGTGAAAGGTCAATTGCTTCTGTGCAAACCTTTATAAGAAGAACGAGAGTGGCTGTGCATTTTAATTGCGCTCTAATATCACTGTAAATCATGGCATGGGTCAACTGGAGAGCTATCGGGGATATCGGGCACTGATAAGAAAACTCAAACTCCAACAGCAATAGCTCAGCATGCAGCCTACTCCTGTTACATGAAACAAAAACATGTCAAAGCAGACAGGCAGTGAGCTTCTCTCACAGCAGGTATTCAGAGTTAAACCTGCAGTAGGCAGTATATTTTTGGCATCTTTGGTCAAAAATTCAATAATAACCTTTCAGCATATTGTAATTCAAGTGTTCTGAGAGAGAACTAGACTTCTGCACCTCTTCATAGCTCTGTTTTCAGGCTTTAAAAGATCTAGCCTGTGACGGGAGACTTTGACCAATCACAGGTTATTTCAGAGAGAGAGCGTTCCTATTGGCTGTGCTCCGGCTGGTGGGCGGTGCTTGGTATTTCCCCAACTGATCTCAACATGGCTGCCGGGTCACAAACTTTCTCATTTCACAGCTAAACAGTACACTACAAGATGTTTCTGAAAACATTTGAGGAGAGAATTAGGCATTACTGTAACAGAATATTGATTCATATTTGATCAGCGCTGCCTAGTTTGACCGTTTGATCGGAGTTTGCGAGTGATTGACAGCTGGCTCTCATAAACGGCAGCTGGACGGCAGACTCCAGACCAGCTCTGATTGGTTGTTTTCCTCCGGTCTGTGAAATCTTTTTAAATCATACACTGCAGCTTTCATGGTGGCTCTGGTCCAGTGGATTAGTTTGCACAATACCAGAACCTGGAACTGACATGCCCAAGTAGAATGCAGCCATTATGTTATCAAACTGATGCAAAGTGGTGCATCCTTATTTTTTTAAACCCCTAATTTGATACCATTTTTGCATTTTCAGGCATTACACTTATTTGTATGTCTGTTCCATATTTTAAAAGACATTGCTCTCACCCGGCTGAACAAATGTCAGACTGGTCTACTTTTCTGAAATATGACACATCTAAGCTCCTGTATGTCATGGTTGTACTGCGGCTGCCTTCTGTTTTACAAGGTTTCACTATACAGTCAAACCGGCAAGCAGAAGTCCCCAACACCCACATAAAAGCTGTGATGACATCCTGGATTATTTCAGCACATGAATCAGCTGCCATCACAGAGACCAGAATGAGGAAGCTGTCTTTCACTGCAGCTGACAGAGAGAGATATGATTCTTAATAAATGTTTATCTATGTACAGTATGGTTGGTCACTGAGGTGGTACACTCAGGTGCATGCACACGCGCGAGGAAATAGTCAAGTTTTCCATAAGAAAAGTTGACCCAAACTCAGAGGAATGTCTGGCTCAGGAGGTAGACTGGTCACCCACTAATCAGAAGGTTGGTGGTTTGATCCCCGGCCCCTGCAGTCTACATGTCAAAGTGTCCTTGAGCAAGATACTGAACCCCAAATTTCTCCCATGCATGTGAATGTTTTGCTGCTGATGAGCAGGTTAGCACCTTCTATGGTAGCCTCTAGGGCTGTGTATCAGCAAGAATCTGACGATATGATACGTATCACAATACAGGGGTTACGATACAATATATTCTGATATATTGTGATACTGTAAGTAAGGTGATATATTGTGATTCTTTAAAAATCGAATTTTAGGAAATAATATAAAGAACGCACCACCATATGCATAAAATCTGAGTGAAAAGATGTTTACTTTTTAATGCAATCAGAACAGTGGGATTTGCATTACAGTTCCTGTAACATCCATCATCACAGCACTACTTTGAGAGGGCACATACACTGAGAGGGTGCATCTCTTTGCTCCAGAAATAAAGTATTGACTGAGTTCATCTTTGCATGTAAACTATTAATTAAAAATCGATACAGTATCACAAAACATAATATCGCAATATTATATATTTTATATTATATTTTCTTACACCGCTAGCAGCCTCTGCCACCAGTGTGTGAACGTGAGTGAGAATGCTGGCTTGTGTTGTAAAGCACTTTGAGTGGTCACTAAAACTACAAAAGCGATATACTGTATAAATGCAGTCCATTTAGACCATTTGCCTTTTTGAAATCCTTCGGTAAACACATGCAAAACACTTAGGCACACAAGACAAATGTGTACAGGAACTCATTTGTTTTGTTGTTTTACTGTGAGACCGGGGAAACACAATTCCCTTTGTGACAGGCCTCACAGGCCATTTAAAACCTGAACAGAAAAATGCTTTGGGTTAGTATCGCTTTCACTCCACGTCATTGTGTCTTTCAATGAATGAAAATGTCACGTCATCATGTTCATGATCTTTACATCTGGACTGAGAATACAGACAAAACACAGAAAGCAAAAAGTGACTACAATTACATGTGTCAAGCCAGCGCAGATTAGAATTTCTTGAAATGGATATACACAAACACTTTGAAGTTGGGTGACAATTTCAGTCTTTCAAAGTGGATGTGTGATGTGTGACTTTTTTTTCTCTTCTTTTTTTTGAACTTGGTATTCAAATGGTGGATTTCCTGTGCAGTCATTCAGCAGTGAGACTTTTACCATATAGGGATGCAACTGAGAGGTGGGGGAAAGGGAAGAGAAAAGAAGAACTAACAAAGCTCACTTCTCAAGTCTCAGCATGCTGACAGCTGAATCACGATAGGAGCATGCACACAGCTCAGTTCATAGTAATCAAACTAAATCTCTCTTTTATTGGAACGTGTGCATATACACATTCATATATCACTGAACCATGTGTAGCGCCTAGTTTTGTCTGTACCTGCTTGATGAAGAAACAAAGTAAGAGACAATGAAAAGAGCAAAGAGAAGGAGCTAGATAGAGACTGGTCTAAACTGTAAACTGGTCTGATGACACCCACAGGTTTTTCAACCGTTGACTCAGAGTGACCATATCGTGTTTTAGTGTTAATTTGCCCATTAATCTCAACACTTTAAAAAATTTGCCATCATCCTGCCCTCCAATGTAGGCGCATTTTCTTTTCAAAGTGATATGAACTTCTGAAAAATAAACACATTCTTCCTCGTTCTAATATAAATTTGAATTGATATGTAACAAAACGCACAACCTTACTTGGTCTGGTACGACCACCAGCTTATGAAAGCTGATGTTCCCTAATTTTGAATGAATATTGCCAACTGTCATTATTCAGTTTGCTGACTTTGTTATCCTATTTGTCCTACAGTTACACTGTGTTTTAGCATTTAACTGCAGCCTTAGGCCACACTCCGACTTTAGCATTCAGTATGGAAATAGGCAGCACCGTCATTCACCTGAATGAGCCCATTCAACTGACGCAGCAGGGTGCCAATGCAGAGGGCAACCCCCCCCAAAAAATTACCTAGTTTATCTGAGTTGTAAAATCTTGTCTCATAGTGTTATACACTGCTGTCCAGTGTTTTGGTGACAGTGTTTTGTGTGAACACCACCTATAAGCGATGAACAATCTGAAAAGCTCTGAGGCAGATCAGCACTTCCACAGTAACAAGGTTTCGTTGTATTCTACACACAGATAACCATACTTAACCTATCTGTAGTCTAATGCTGCCCTGCACTCCGTGCCATAAACTGCCTTACATTTTAAACTGTACAGAAAATAGTAAAAGTAACTGGCTGTCATTAAACAGACGCTACAATGGTAGGTGATGGAAACTGTACCGTTGGTCACAACAATCCCTTTTTGTTTTGGGTGCATGTTCCACATACTGTTGTTGAAGCCACAAATTTAGCTTTATCTGGTTGTTAGTCAAGCCGTGAACAGCGCAACAAGTACCACAGCTCAAATGCAAATTTAATGTTAGGTAAAAATCTGTTAAAAAAATAGAGCAGGATTTGCTAACATGAAGGCAAATTACTTTTCAAAATAAGCCCCGTTGGTGGTTAGTCACTGTGGTTAGCCACTGTGGTTAGCCTATAGCACTATCTGCTACTTCCGCTACCTCACCGGAAGTTACGGCCATCATCATTTATATAGTAATGCCCTCGAGAATAAGGTGGATACAGAACGAGTTTATGCAATAATATTGCTGATAAACAATGCACGTGATAGGTAAATGTCAAATTGCATTGCAGCAGTCAGTGGGTGACGGTGACCAATATTGTTTGATAAAACCGAGATACAATTCAGGTTTTTATTCATAAAAATATGATATCAGACTCCAAAAGTTACCCGGGCCGTGCGTTTTTTTGTTGTTGTTGTTGTTCTGTTTTCTTCCAGAAAACTGCCTACGCTGGGGTACCACTTGAATTACAATATGCTGAAAGGTTATTATGGAATTTTAACCCAGTGAAAATTGGGTTACGCCAAACATAAACTGCCTACCCCAGCTTTAAGTGTCATATTTTGTATCTCTCTCCATCAACTGATTTTGTTAAATCAAATTGTCACATTAAAATGATGTGTCTTTTCAAAATATACACCTCACTTTGTGCTCTTTGTATATAACAAGACAAACCTCTGTTAAAATCTACCCAAAATGTAACAACCTAGACATTGCACATCTTGCATCAGGTTGATCTTTTGGAATCTTACAGATTTTGGTTATACTGAATAGCATCAGCACAAAGGTTTTTATTATTATCCTTTATCCTGTATGTAGACACCTTCAGTAGTATCAACATGGTTATCATACATACAGTAGGCAGACGGGCAAAACTTTTTAATGTTGGTGCTTCAGCGATGACAAATATAATGCATTTGGCTCACTCTATGTAGGACATTAGGTAGGTAGGTTATGTAGGTTACTTTAGGCAGGGGGGGGTAAAAAAAAAAAACTACCAATCTCGCTACCATCACTGCTAAATTCAAAAGGGACCAGGTCAAACACGATTATGACCCAGTTACCAACTTTGTAACTTGTTTGTACAGTAAATGCACTCCAGAAGACTTATGTTCAGAAATGATTCTCTAGCTCTGTGGTTTATCTTAGCTGCACACACACTGATTCATCATATCCTGCCTGTTTACTTGGCGTGGGCAGATGGCTGCACGTCACCTTCACATTCAGCTGTGTCGACGTGGGTGCATCCAATGTCCTACAAGACCTCATTATAATGCAACACACCCAGCTCAGTGCACTCACATAGTAAATCTCATGCCCTTAAAAGGCGCTTTTCAACTGCCTGCTGTTTCTGCAAAGGCCTCTGTCTGCCTTCTGGTTACTCCTGTGCAGACTCTACTGGTGAAAGACGGGACAGGACTAGAATTACAGTTCCTCCTCATGTTACTGTAAATTACTAGGTTGTTGTGTAGGCTTACATGTGGTTTTAGGCCTATCATGTGTGTTTGCATGTGAAATAAATTATGGGTTAAATTGGATAAGGGAACATCAGAGATGTCATCCGTCCCAAACTCATAATCTGTTTGGATTCAATATTTATTGGAAATATATTGATTAACTAAAGGAGTGTTAATTAACTAAAAGATGGAGAATAAATGCAGGAGTAATCACTAACACTTCCCTACAGTATGAGTCATGCTTTTTTTAAATAATGTAATAAACATTTTTTTTCTCCTTTTACTATAAAACAAATGGTTTTCTAAATGTTATTTAAGATAAGATAAGATATTCCTTTATTAGTCCCGCAGTGAGGAAATTTGCAGTGTACAGCAGCAAAGGGGATAGTGCAGAAAACAAGATGCATCAGCTTACACAGTAAAACAAAGAGCTAAACAAAGTGTAACAAAATATGAACCATTTAAATAGAAGGGAGTATAAAAATAGGAGCGGTATATACAGTATTGACAATAAACAGACTATTAACAATATTGCACAAGTGGAAAAAAAGGATATTGCACAGTGAGAATGAATGAATGAATGAATGAATGAATGAATGAATGAATGAAATTCCACCTGAAAATTAAAAAAAAAATCAAACCTTTTGAGGAAACAGTGTAACTGCACTTTGTGGTTGAATACAGCAATAAAGACAGAAACAGATGCTACTACTTTTATAGCATTCAATTATACAAACCATTGTGCCAAAACACAACAGACCCAGTATGTTAATGAACATACCTCTTTTATAAACAACTAGTCCATTCTCCCCGCCTCTTGACATCATGGACCAATCACAATGAAGCAGGTGAACATTTGACTCATTTGATTGGCTGCAATAAATGTCGTCACTATCAGCACCCGGAAGTTTACAGTGTTGTTGCCACTACAGTGTGCAAGATGGAGAGCTTAGCTGCTGTTCTTTAAAAGGTTAGCGACACATGTAGCGTTCATTTAGAAGTTGTTTAGCTTTGAGAACATCATGCTTGTTATATTGTCATTACAACTACAGTGTTAAGCTAGCTTTTTGTGTGTAGGGGATAGAAGGGCAGTAAGGTTAATGCTGTGCTCTGCTAGCTAGCGTTAGCTAAGTGAAGGTACTCATCAATCAAGGTCCAACATGAGAAGTTAATGTTGTTTAACCATGGAGACAACTGGCTAGCTGGGTTATTAATTAGCCTACTGCTTTTAAATGAAATGTCTACATCGTGTAGAACAACACTGAAGTGCTTTATCAGCACGTAGTGAGCAGCAACTAAAGACATAATGGCAACATAATAGTGTTGTATTTGTTTATTTTGTTTATTTATTTTGCACAATTTAAGACTATACAACATAACATAATAAATAAATGAATAATATGAAGTACAGGAAGAGGCAAAAAACCCACTGGGCTTATCTGAAGCCTCCACCTAGAGACAAGATTAATATAAAGACATAACATGACTACATAATAGTGATAACAAGTGGAAGTGTATGGTTAGTGTTTGTGAGGAGGATATTGATTTAAATATCTATGAAGACTTCTGGGTAATCGTAACCAAACAACATTGTGAGTGGGGAAAAAATAAAAAACATAAGAACAGATACATGGACAACATGGGGGAAAGCAATTACAAAACAGCAATTATATGACCCTTTAAGCGACTTTTGAAACATTTGACAGAGGAAGAGTTTATTGATAGATGTGAAAAGCTACTCCATAATTTGATTCCTCTAAATCTTAGCGAAAATGTACCTCTACTAGTGAGGAAGTTAGGAGGATGAAGATCTAGAGATTGACAGGTTGAGTAAGAATGGGCCTGAGAATTTGTTTTAAAATAGGTCTTGAACTGCTCAGAGATATTCCCACCAGAAAGTGTCTTATAAATAAAAACACATATTTGAGAAATATTGATATCATAAATAGTACGAATCTGGAGTTTCTGAAATAGAGGAGCAGAGGAGATGTGTGACTCTGATCGAGTTGCAATCCTCACAAAACGTTTTTGGAGAACTAAAATTTGTTGTAGGAAAAGCACTCACCACAAACTATATTACTATATGAAAGATTGGGATAAATTAGACAATAATAAGGAGTAAAGAGTATTTGTTCTACTTATAGCTATAACGGGACTAACATTACAATGTGAGAGTTGTTCTTTTACTTCAATTGAATTCAGATGGCTGTGATGAAGTTTTATGATACATTTTTTATTGCTTCATTTGAAAATGATTCCTACAGTATTTAGGTTATGGGTCAGCCCTAGAATAGAGGTGAGGTAAATCATTACTAGATCTCTTCAGCCTAAAAATGAAACTATTGGAGGACGCTAAGGCAATAACTTGTAATAAGGGGCCACATTTTAAGGGGTCATATGCTAAAAAGTGTTGGGAACCACTGCCCTAGATACTGAATCATTCATCAACTCAATAAGACAGGACAACAGCAGCCATGTAAAGTGTCTTTGAGTTTCTTGAAAATCGCTATATAAATAAAATGTATTATTATTATTATTATTATGTGGTCACATTTTACAACTGATTGATAACAACAAATTATTATTGGAATATGTCAGACTTCTCTGAGGCTACAAAGTCAGTCATTAATTGAGTGTCAAACTCAAAAAAATATTCATGATATCATTACTCTTAAGTCCTGACAATATGGTTTCCATTATAAGTAGCCAGCTAGATGGTGTTTTGATATATACAAATACCATATATGACTATACTGAAATCAATATTGCGCAATATGCATTCTGTTTTTGGGTGAGTTTTTTTAAATGTATGTTAATATAATGACACTGCTGTGTGTGTTCTGCTGTACTTTGTGTTGGATTGTAGAGCACCATGGGTAACACAGAGAGTGTGGTGGTGCAGAAGCGGCTGGCCCGTTTCCGTCCCGAGGAGCGGCCTGTGGTTGAGGGGGTCTTTGACAGGCTCCAGGGCAGTGCTGGGGACCCTTCAGGACCCCCAGGGAAAACACCAGTAGGGAAGACTCTAACGCTTGAGATGCTGCAGGTGTGATTGTTAAAGCAGTAAATAGACTGTATAATTCCTATACCTACAGTAGGTGTACGCACTCAGAAATATGCTGTGTTTCTCTGACTATATTTGTCAGGGAAAGGTAGTTTCTGCCAGTGTGTTGCAAGTGTATAATCAACCCCTCCTTTTGTATGTCCCAGTCCTCGATGGGCAGCGTGGCACCAGACTCCATGGTGAGGAGGGTCTACCAGTGCATGTGTAGTATCGACCCTGGACTGGCAGCACCCGCAGCTTCTGGGAAGACCAGCTCCTCTGCTGCCTCTGGAGTAAGTCGAGAGCAATTGGTCATCTTCCTAGCAGACACCCTGCGAGGCACTGCAGAAGAACGGGCTCCTCTCGTCATGGCAATGTCCCAGCGTGGCTCAGGGGCAGCAACGGTTGTCACATGTGAGCAAGTAGTAGAGGTGAGTAGAGGAAAAAATTAAATAGGACATAATGTGTCAATCTTGTAGTATTTCTCATCTTCTTTACTTTTGTTTTTTGTCATAACCCTCTCTTCTCACTTTGCTACCTCCATTACTCCCTACTGACGCCCTACTCTGGCCCTTTTCTCTTTCTCCGTAGTTCCTCCAGGACCTGATTTCCACTGTAGTTCAGATTGTGGTCCACAGAGGGCGCCTGCAGGCCTGGAAGCCAGAGAAAATGGGTGATGGCTCCCTGGGTGTCAAACTCCTGGCAGAGCACATATGTTCTGAACTCAAAACCTCAGGTAAACAGGTGATTTGAAGATTTTTGAACATATTAAAGCCATACTTCACCCACAAAATGACTATTTGTATATCAGTTACTCATCGTGTGTTATATTGAATTCTTGAAGAAAACGTTTTCCTCACATGCCTCCATGGTGACGGTTTTTCTGTTGCCCATTTACTTCAATTCATCAAGGATTTACTCTGTTTTCGGATTATCTATTCACTGTGGAGGCATGTAAGAAAACAAAGTTTTCTTAAAGAATTCAAGGTAACATGCAGTGAGCAGTTGATATAGAAATGATCATGTTGGGGGTGAAGAATTCCTTTAAAGGTGCTAAATGCAGGATTGGGAGCATTTCTATTGCCTCCGCATGGCTCTCAACATGGAGATGGCTGAGCCAGCGGCTCGTAGCTAACGCTGCTAACAGTGAATACAATGGCAACAATGCTGACAGAGCTAAAAGTGTTAACCTGAGGGGGAACTGGAGTGTGGGTGCTCCGCTTCCGCGACGACGCCGTCGGACAGGACGGTGTTATCAGCTGTAACTGTCATATGAGAGCAGTGCAGAGCAGTACAGAGTAGCGGCCGTGAGCTAGCCAGTTAGGCACGCTCACATGCACAAACATGCACTAAAAAGCACGTACGGCCGGCCAAGCTATGTCAACAAAACACAGAGAAGCTCTGATTACAACACACACACACAGAGGGAGAGAGACTTCCTTCTTTGCTCAGGTAGACATTACTCCTCTATCTCTTTACATGGCAAATAGTTGGTTGCTGCTATATTAATGCTCTGGATATTGTAGAGAGCACCTTTAGCGAAGTGCGACTCGACTTGACTCAACTCCTCTCCTCAGTTCAGGGAGGTTATGTTGTTTCTTGTCCTTTCCTTTCTTTTCCTCTCTTCTCCTCTCCTCTCCTCTCCTCTCCTCTCCTGTCCTCCTCTCCTCTCCTCTCCTCTCTTCTCCTCAGATCAAGGAGGTTATGTTGTTTCTTGTCCTCTCCTCTCCTCTCTTCTCCTCAGATCAAGGAGGTTATGTTGTTTCTTGTCCTCTCCTCTCCTCTCCTCAGATCAGGGAGGTTATGATGTCTCCTCTCCTCTCCTCTCCTCTCCTCTCTTCTCCTCGCCTCGCCTCGCCTCTCCCCTCCTCACCTCTCCTCTCCTCTCTTCTTCTCAGATCAGGGAGGTTATGTTGTTTCTTGTCCTCTCCTCTCCTTAGATCAAGGAGGTTATGTTGTTTCTTGTCCTCTCCTCTCCTTAGATCAAGGAGGTTATGTTGTTTCTTGTCCTCTCCTCTCCTTAGATCAGGGAGGTTACGTTGTTTCTTGTCCTCTTCTCAGATCAGGGAGGTTATGTTGTTTCTTGTCCTCTCCTCTCCTCTCCTCAGATCAGGGAGGTTATGATGTCTCCTCTCTGGAGGACTGGATCTTCAGGACCTCCCAGGTGTCGTTGTACCTGGAGATACTGGTAGCTGAGGGCCTAAATGTGTCCCTGAGCGGCCGGCCTGCCCCCACCCTGCTGCCCCCCTGCAGGGAGACGCCCTGGAAAGAGCTGAGGTGTCTGCTGCTGGACCTTCCCACCCTCATGTTTCTGGCACCACAGGTTAGAATACAAATGTATTTGGCATCATTCTGACCAAATTTTATTTTCGTGGTTTTGAGCAAATTTTTGGTGAATGTTCTAACACCACAGTGCAAACTGATTTTTTAATGAAGTTAAACCAATTGGAGAATTGTACCAATGCTTCAGTTTACATTATTTGGGATGGAAATGGTGCTCAGTTTACATTATTTGGGGACGTATACCGATTCTTATCAGCTGATGGCTAGAGGTCTTCACAGGACCATAAATTTGTGCCCGAACCCAAAAAGAAATGTACTACCCGGAAACCAAACTGAACCCGTCTATTATTTGAAAGCTAGGGCCC
>CAKAOI010043928.1:0-16007 GCA_916701655.1 Sebastiscus albofasciatus | reverse complement strand
AGCATCACAGTTCCATAGTGCAAAACATGTTAGTAAAAAGGGCTGTAAAAAAGTTAGCAGTGCAAAGTACAAAAAAATATACAAGATATAAAAATACAAGGAGATGAAGAAAACTGTTAAAACTGAATATAGTGCAGGGTAACAGCTGTGATACATGACTATTAAAAAGTGCAGAAGAGACTGTTAAAAATGAGTATAGTGCAGGGTAACTCCAGTAGCTTAGTTTAAAGTGCACTGTGTGCATTATTGTCATTATTCATGACAGGTTTGGTGAAACTAAGGGATTAACTCTGTGGTTTAGCGGTTTAACTAGTTGGTACTAGTTGGTACATGTTTAGCAGCGCCTCTGAAACCTCTCTTCCAATTCTCTCAATGCTCTCTGGCTGAAATCAGGCATGGTGACAGGAGTATTTGTTTACTGATTGTTACTATGTACATTTTGATAGGCCAAACATATTACTATTGTGTTATTGTGGCTCATAGAAACACTGTCAAATCTACAGAGGAGGTCTTTAGCCTTTGTCTATTGATTTAATTCAACACTCAAAAACATGTTATTAAAGCCATTCATGACAGGTTTGGTGAAATGAAGGGATTCACTCTGTGGTTTAGCTGTTTAACTAGTTACAACATCTTTAGCAGCGGCTCTGAAACCTCTCTTCCAATCCTTTCAATGGTCTATGGCTGAAATCAGGCATGGTGCCTGAGAGCCATACCAAGTGGACCACCTGTTTCAAGTGCTGTACTAATGGGATGGAAGTTGCACAACTGCTCTGCCAAGTCAGTTATGATAAGATAAGATAAGATGAACCTTTATTAATCCCCGGAGGGAAATTCAGGTGTCAAAGCAGCAACATCAGCAAACAGAGTGAAACACAGGAGAGGTAAAGGTATACAAAAATTATAAAAACAATAATAGAGATATAAAAGATACAGAGTGAATGGGTGAACATACTGTATGCACTAATTTATTTAACATTTATTTAACTTTAATGTTGAATCAAGTATGTTTCTAATAACTGCAACAGATGCTTGAAGACGAAATTAACTTAAGGTCTTCAACCAAGGAATCAATGCACTTCACTGAGGCATTATAGATGCTTTCTAGCTTCAGCAAAAGTAAGCCATTTCTTTGAAGAACTAAGTCAGATACACTTTGTTGGTCACAGTCTAAACTAGTGCTCTCACCATCACTGGTAAATCAGAAAGGTAAACTGTGGGATTATGGTGACTCCTATACAAGTCCTGCTTAAAATCACTCAAAGATCAGGATGTGGGCAGCTCTGTGGCTGCTGCTCATAGAAACACTGTCAAATCTACAGAGGAGGTCTTTGGCCTTTGTCTATTGATTTAATTCAACACAAAACATGTCATTAAAGCCATTCATGACAGGTTTGGTTAAACTAAGGGATTCACTCTGTGGTTTAGCTGTTTAACTAGTTGGTACTAGTTGGTACATGTTTAGCATAGGCTATGAAACCTCTCTTCCAATCCTCTCAATGCTCTATTGCTGAAATGAGGCATGATGGTGCCTGACAACTTTAAGCTGTGTGGCTGCTGCTGTGTGACAGGGTGTGACCCTGAACTGAAACTCGCATAAATGCACTGAGCAAACAGCCTTGTCATAACTGTAGCAGTTAGATATAAACAATACTATCAGATGTATCTATAAACTAGTATCTGGCTGCTCTGTGTTGCTCATACTGGACAGCTAAACGTTGAACTATATATAAACTGACACTGACAGCTGGCTAACGTCTGTTAGCATTAGCTTGGCTGGATAGCTTGTTCACTAGCGAGCTAGTCCACTAAAACAACAAACTCTAGTTCAGTTACCTCCCCAGATGCCGAGCTTTAGCTGCGAGCTGTCGAGGTTGACAACGTAGTCCCCTAAGAACCGGTTGAGGACGTCTACCACCAAGCTTTCGAAGACCATTTTGTCGTTTCTCTCATCTACCTGTCACCATGTTTACATTCTGACTCGCCTGACTCAACGCCTCAACGTCACATTACGACGTCAACGCGGTGGGCGGGGCTTTGACGTCATGACGTACAAGGCAAAATTCTCCCACTGCTAAAGAGCAGAGGGGAACTGAAGCCAACTGAGGGCAAAGGGTGCTTTTTCTTATATAGTCACTGTCTTTAATAATTATATTGGCAAAATAAAATATCCACAAATTCAAAACCTTTATTTTTATGACTCATCAACGAAACTGAACAGTAAGGCAAGGCAAAGCAGCTTTATTTGTATAGCACATTTCAGCAACAGGGCAATTCAAAGTGCTTTATATAAACATTCAAGAACATTAAGACAAAGTGCAAAAGAACATCAAGACATAATTAAAACAGTTATAAAAACATTTAAACATTAGAGATTAGAAAATAAAAACAAGCTAAAAATAAAAGCTAGGATCGAAGCTAAAATAAAGTATAACACACAAGAGTAAAAGCTCTAGTGCAGTATAAGATAAATATCTGGTTTAATAAAAGGCAGCAGCAGCAAACAGGAAAGTTTTAAGCTTTGATTTAAAAGAACTCAGAGTTGGAGCGGTCCTGCAGTTTTCTGGGAGCTTGTTCCAGATATTTGGTGCATAAAAACTGAACATCTGCATGTTTAGTTGTGACTGAAGCAGACCTGATCCAGATGAACCTGAGAGGTCTGGATGGTTCATAACCTAGAAGAAGATCAGAAATGTATTTTGGCCCTAAACCATTTAGTGCTTTGTAAACCAGCAGGAGTATTTTGAAATCAATTCAGTACATAGACAATCACAAATTACAAACAGTATGAAAGGATGAATTGTGCTATTTTTTAATGTTTTTTATGTAAAGACATTCTTCTTTCTTTTGGTCTCATCAGTGATTTAAGTTACAGAGTAAATAGGCAAGTAGGCTAAGTAATGTAAGTAAACTCTATCTTTATAGCATTTTTCAAATCAGTACTTAAAATGTGCTCTACAGAAGGGAGACAAGAATTAAACATATATCTCTAATTTGACTTGCAGATCCCAAACTGTTATCTGTATGGTTTTGTCTGAGAACAAGGTAACCTAACATAAACATACTACAACAGTTAGGTTGGTGGTTGACAAAGCTTTCTTGTCACAAATGTACATTAAGGTGATTAAGAGGGTATACCAAAAATACTATATAATAATTACATTTTTAATAACTACTGTAATTGCATACTACTTCTTGACTTAACTGTACGATATTGTGTGCAATAATTAAACTGTGTCATACTCATGCTTTAATACTGCATTTATACTGTACATTTCAATAAAGATTCTTATTTCACTCTTATTTATACTATATTTTCCTTTATATTTAATTAACACACTTTATAGATCCCACTTCTCAGCATTTTTTTATTTACTTATTTACACTGTGCTTATATATTGTATGTGTTTGATGCACATATTTGTACATATCTCTTATATTTCTCATTTAAAATGTTATTATTTATCTATATTACTCTACATATATTGTGTTATATATTGTAGCATTATGTACATAATTTACATTTTACATACTCCTTTATTTCTATTTTTCTCATATTTCTTTATGCGTATTATATAAGAGCAACTGTAGCATCCCCATTTTTCCCTGGGGATCAATAAAGTATTTCTGATTCTGATTCTGTGTACATATTGAAATACTCTTCCTTTGTTGCTTAGTATTCCTACCATCTGGGATTTATTTTACAGCAGCTACAAAATGCTCATACAGCCTACATAAACTATATTATTTATTATGTCCTTCTCTTCAACCTTTTTCTTTTGTAGATATTGTAGTATTTATCACATATCATGTGCTGTCTTCCCACCAAATTACACAAAATGAATTATTCCTCTATCCGGTTTTTAAGAGGCAGTAACTGAGACAGTGGTTTGGTGATCACTCCAATCACAGTCCCTCTCCTCAGTGTTCCAGCTGCAGGTTTATTCACCACTTTTAACCTGAGCTGCAGTTTCAGCAGATCGTCTGTACTGAGCTCTGTAAAGTAGAAATCTTCGTTAAACACAGGGCTGCGGCAGTTCCTGATGGTGGCGCTCTCCTGCTGCTGCAGCATCCCCGGGGTCAGACACAGATTGACTGCACAGTTCAGGGTCCGTCGGTCAGTGTCATCCCTTAGGCCTTCCACAGACACCACACGGACTCTGACTGTGAACAGGGATGAGAAGGTGTTGGAGGAGAATGTGCTGTGCTCGGCGAAGAGGCAGACTCTACCACGGCCCTGCAAAGGGAGGACGTGCTCATTCTGAAGTCTCTCCTGGTACTGCAGAACGTCCAATGGAAAGAGGGCAGGTGGGGCTAAGGTGAGTGAGCTTCCCTCTAAGCTTGGAGGGCTACTGGGCGAGGTTGTTAAATTTAAAACCGCCCTCTTCCACCTCCCTCTGATCTCCCTGCTGTCAATTAATGAAGGACAAGACGTTGCTCCTTTAAGTCGGCCATTGCCTGGTGGGAAGTAGAGGGAGGATTTAGCAGTATAAGGAGAACTGATGGGAGAGGAGTCACTGGAAGAAGGTGTTTCACTTCCTGTGCTTCCTGTCTCTGACAGGCTTTTGGAAGAAAACAGAGGGAAAAACCCTGAGAACTTTTTCTTGGGCAGGTTTGTCACCTTTGCCAGCCTGGGTGCTGCAGTAGGAAGGCTTCTATCAAACATGTGAACAGGGCACTTTGAGTGGAAGAGAGACTCTTTCCTTCGAGTGTTGGGGCTCTCATATATCCCAGCCAGGCCATACCCCTCTGCAGAGAATGGCAAAGGTTTCTGTGAAGTCTTCCAAGCCATCGACACATCACCATTCTTCGTCTTCATGTCCTTATTCTTAGAAGTGCTGCTCTTGGGCATCTGGTTCTGACGGAGCAGGAAAGGTGCCGTTGTCTCAGCTTCCAGCAGTGGGCTCCTCTTGCAAAGCCTGGGAGGCAGGCAGAACTCTGGTATCGTGTCTGGGGTGAGGATGTTGTTGTGCAGAGAGAGACTGGCCTTAGAAGACACAAAGATATCCTCCTCACTCTTCCCCATGTAACGACTCAGCTCCAGAGGAATGCTTTCCACGCTATCCATGATCTTCCCAAAGACCCACATAGTTATTTTCGGTTGATGTGAAGTCTTTTTAAAGTCCAAACTTTTTTCCTTTGGCACAAAAGAATAAAAAACATATAATTTAGGTGAATCAAAAAAACAATGCATGAAACAGAACACACTTTTCAGAGCTAGAAAAAGATAAATTGTAAATATTTTCTTCTCACCTGCTGAGGTCTTGATGTGTCCACCTCTGAAGAAAGATCTGTATGAGTGTGATGGATGTGCCAAAGACAGATTTTAAAGGTGAGTACGAGGCTCTGCGTCACTGGTCTGACACCCCCGCTGCCTGCGTCAGAAAACATGCTGCACACGTACACACACATTACAACACAGTGTATAGAGACACTCAGTGTCTGTTGGAGACTGGGTGGGTGGCAATCGGGTGCATCAGTGTGCACTTAGTTGTGTTACGAGGATGTGATGTCAGCAGCAGCCTTGAGATGTGCCTATTGTACTGTAAATAAAGGAAGCCATAATCAGAAAGCATTACATGTGATGCTCTAAATTCCACTTCAACACGTAGCATACCCATTTAAAATACAATTTAAATATATACAAATTATAACTTTGATACTACATCAAATACATTTTAATATCTGAGGTCAAATATTTAAGATATCTTGAGTTTTAATATTCACAATACACCACTATTAGATTATGCGTGACCCCGTACCTTCCTCTCCTCTACTCATTAAATGCAGCTTCAAACACATGACAAAACACTGCAGTGTGTGTTGTGGTCATGATGATTTACGTATGATCTGCTTTTGAGAGAGCTGACCTCTTGTTCAAAGACAGGAGGCCTACAGAGAGCACCCACCACCTCAAAGACCCACTGACCTTTAAACAACCTGACACATAACAGACCTGATGTTTATTATAGGCAACAACACATTACTTTGAAAAAATCTTATTTTCATGTAATCGAGGGAACATTTTGTGATTTTGCATTGACCCTTAAAATGTTTAAGAAGTAAAGAAGAAAAGATCAGTAACTTCACATTAATGAAACCAATACTGTTTAGTCTTTTTTCATTACTTCAAACGTGACAGATGTGCTTGTACATGCAGGTATGGCTCCTCTACACTCAGCAGAAGGAGAGGTGACCTCCAGGTGTTTATGGTTGTGGTCACTGTACTTTCTGCCAGAATTGTAGGCTTACGTAACATCCAGCATATATTATATTGACTGCCCTTATTGATTTTACTACACTTGTAACAGTGAATGCCAACTCAGCATATGAATTATTGAACATAGAGGGTGTTCTGTATCTGCAGGATGAATTCATCCCCCTGTCATTCAATCTCAGACATTTCAAAACATGATTTTAGTTATTTTGTTATTTGTCTGGATAAGTATGGAAAAAAGAAAAAGGGAGAATGGAAATATATTTGTGATTTCAGACTATTGCACCTATTCTGTTCTCTAAAATACAGTATATTCAGAATTTTCTAAAAAAATAAATTGATAATGCAAGCAGTGTTTTTCATGCTCCTTGGAGCAGGCAGCCAGCGCAACCAAAATGTTCACCACTGTGTGAGACAGTACGGGCCAAAGCGAGGTTGGTGCCGAAAGCAAGGCAAGAAGTACAGCGTGCAGCACCAAGTCAATGGACTTTAGTGCTCCTTTATAGTTCCTTGGTGAATTGTAGATTAACATCCTTTCTGTCAGAGGTTTAAAGTATACAGTTATTTAAATGTACATGACAAAAACTGAATAATATTGCACTGTTTTAGTATTG
Organism: Sebastiscus albofasciatus; assembly: GCA_916701655.1. Lineage (NCBI taxonomy): Eukaryota > Metazoa > Chordata > Actinopteri > Perciformes > Sebastidae > Sebastiscus > Sebastiscus albofasciatus. The sequence goes on along the minus strand of CAKAOI010043928.1, from coordinate 9,176 downwards.
CAGCTTGAATGAAATGCTGTGCATTGAACTTGGTTTTGGCGTTAATTGATTTCTATGAGCTATAGCTAACTACAATCTTCTGGCAATTATTTGGCAACATAATAGCATGGGTTTTATGAATGTATGCCAGAATGTAACCTACATGTTAACAATTGGAGTTGAAATCCATTTATTTGCATAATAAACATCTAGCTATTTGTACTCAGATGTCAAATATGGTCTGAAAGATCTATCGAGAAGTCTGGAAAAGTATAGAATTTTGAATTGGAAAATGTGTAGGAACCCTATGTATTTATTAATGTGGATCTTTCATTTTTATATTGTTATATTGTCATTATGGATTGATATCTGTCCTATAGGTGTATTTATTTATGTGGAATTAACATTTTCACATTATCATATGTACATTTTACACATGCCCAGGGACAACAGATGGAAACTAGTAGTGTGTTATATCTGATGCAATATATTTATTGTACACTGTTCCTGTCTTAAATAAATCAGTGAATTAAATAACATATTTGTCTTGTTTCCTCAGCCTCTCTGTCAATATATCAATTTATTCTCCATGTTTTATGTCCACATTTTGAATGGAATTGCATTATGATAATGTGTTTGTAATAATTAGTATCACGTCTCATCTAGATTATTCAATTTTTGGACTCTTCATGCCTCTTTGGAAAATTTTCATTTAAATCAATAAGACAGTGTCATTTTCTATTTAAGAAAGTAGGAAACTACATATATTTCATATTATCAAACACTGGCATCATGTGCTCTTGTACTCTGGAAAGCCCTTTGAACAATGTGAGCTCTTCAACCACAAGAGGGCGTACATGGATTAGATTTACTGTCAGGCAACCTCAAACTTCTGTTTGTCTCTGTTAAGACATCAGTGTCATATAGTTCATATTTTGTATACATTATAAACAATACAACATCCATAAAATTGATTACAAACGAAATGGAAATCCCAAGGCTTTAAAGTCTTCACATATAAAAACACACCCGCACTCGATACACCTGTCCCCTGCTTCATTAAATGATCCGGTCTTATTGTTCTAATTAATCAGTAAACAAGTGAGAAACAACATCACTGCCCGTCTGCTTGCATGCGTGTGTGTGTGTGTGTGTGTGTGTGTGTGTGAGACAGAGAATGAATATGAAGATGATGAATACGTTGGGGAGGAGTCAGGGGCCTCCAGAGCGCCCAGGGGTCAAGAGGCTTTTTGTGATAGTGAAGATGGACTTTATTACACCAATAAAAACGCGGAGTGCTCTCCATAATGGAGAGATAAATGATTGGGAGTCAGAGGAGGACCTTTGCCTTTAACCGCTGTCACTACTGTAATTAACGCTAACGAGAGAACAGGGCATTGTTGCCAAATGTTCTACTGCTGTCGAGTGCATTAGTGTTAAAACCTTTTTGTTCTGGAGCTCTACATTTTTCAAATAATAACTCATTATTTTTTTTATTAAGTGGACTTCATTTTGTTAATTCATTGGGTAGAACAAGATGTTAAACTAATCAACCAAAATGCTTTAAAGGTCTTATTCAATATATCCTTTTTATTTCATTTTTATTTCACTTTAGGGTTCATTGTGAAGACTTTTGTAGGACTCACACTCAGAAACTTTAGAAGGTGTTTCTATTTTTTATTGAACCATGTGTAATTTCATACCCAGCTTTTGAAAAACAATAATGTACTTCTCATATATCAGCTGAAGTGGAGTCTATCTGTGTGAAGTGCTCTGTAATTTAACACCCTTTTACTATAGAGCTACTCTCTCTTTTCTCAATTTCTCTCTTTTATGCTACTTACATACACGCAACAAAGCAGCACTTCTCAGTGCCTTGTCAATAACAAGTTTAAAGGCCATGCACATACACTTACAAGTCTAACCAGCAGCTTCTGGTTATCTGAGAGTTAAACCAATAAGGACCCAATGCAAAACAGCCAGACACTTCACCTCTGCATTTATGTACATTATAATTGATGTATTACAGGCTGTAACTTCATCCTGCTAACCGCCTGCCCAGAGCTAAAAGTGACCTTTTAGCCTTCTTCATCACAAAGAAGGTACAATGGAAACTTTGACTCTGTTTTCATGGAAGTTGACTCTTTCAAACCTGCTCAGTTAGAGGAATTACATCTGCGTGTTAGTGATGATTCAGTTCAGTGTAGTGAATGGGACCGAATGATCGAAGATCAGTCAAGCAAGTCTTTTTTGATTCTACGTGGTTAGTCTTTGTTTCAAGCATCTCTAGCTCCAATTTCAAATGATAAATCAGTTTCATGCGTGCTGTGTATCCTGATAAATCGTCAGTTTGCCGTTTGAAACTCCTACTTCTAATCCTTTTTGCAAGTTGACAGAATAAAACCTCACACCCATTTTGTGAAACTATATAATTGCAATAATGAAGGCACAATGAAATAATCATGCATCATGTAAAATTAGCATACATTATTTAGTGTAATGTCTCTCAGAGATATGGTATACAGTAAAGAAAGGTAACAATTTGTACAATTAAGAGTTTCTAACTACATGTTTAGACATTAGTATGATGAAAGCCCTCTTGAGCCCGTACTGAGTGAGATTATGTGGAATAAACTCTTGTGAGTTAGTAGATAAAGCAGACAAGAATAAGCAACACAGATAACAAAACTGAAACACGCAAAAAAATATTTCTTTTATGAGCTACCTCAAAGACAATGTTTTTTAACCACTGCAATACAGAGGAGGGACAAGAGGACACTGAACAATATAAAGGGTAATAAAAAAAATGTTTTCATTACAGTAGATATAATTTGAGACCTGCAAACATATATATATATATATATATATACATACATACATATACACATATACATACGTATATACATATACACATATATATACATACACACATATATATATATAATTTAAAGTATTTAAACAGTTTTAGATTATTTCAAATGTTTGAGTGCATAAATAGAAAAGGTTCAAATCAATTAGGTACAATAAAAAGTCAGTTTTAAATCCCTAGATTACACATAAGCTTACAGAAATGTGTCAGAACAATCAATGATTTTATTAGTCTGATTTGAGCAGTTTGATAGGGGCTCTAAGAGACTCATTTTCACTCTGTACCTTCATGTATAACCAAATAGGTCTAACTGCCTAGATCCAAGGCAGTTTTAGTAAGCCAAACCTTTGTTATAAAGTTTTCTCTGTAACACTGCCAATTATTATGTTTTGACATTGTGAGATGAGATTTATTCCAAGTACAAACTCTGAGCAGGAGAAGAGCTGATGACACACTTTGTTAATTTCCATTTCACTTTAATCTCTATTATTGAGGAGTCAAAAGAGCCTATATGGGCAAAGCACTTAACCTCTTATAACATTGCTGAAGTTTTTTGGCCAGACAACTTCCAGTCTAAAAGTGGAGAAGTTGGAAAGGAGAAAGAGTGGGAAGGAGGCCAGAATGGCTGAACCGTTGACCTGTTTTGAGTCGATAATAAAATGTAATAATGGCTAATAAGGTGTAATAATTTGGGCCAATAAAGATAGGTGGCAGATTGGAGATGATATGAGCTGCGTCAGAAGACCTTACATCAGTCATAGAGAGTGAGCGGGACAAAGGAAAAAAGTGTAAAAGGAGAAAGAGAATGGGGTACATTATGAAGAAAGGACAGAGAGGAAGAGTTATAGTAATGTGCGGTGGTCCAGAGTGACCTGTCGTTAGGACTCTCTCCCCGTGACAACTTCTCTCTGTCTCCAGGCCTGATGCCAATATGCTAATCCCCCTCAGATGGCCTTTTCATTGGCTCATGCTGACTCCCGTCGACACGTGCCAGATGAACCCTTGTCCCGCTACTAAAGACCACGGCAGTGAATATGGCAAAGCGACCATTACCAAGATAAGAGCAGATGTAGCCGTATGCCGGCTGCCTGCGTGCACTGAATCACATACTGTTAAAATAAGTTATCACATGTACCACAACTGTACCAGGTACCATTACAGTAAGTGGACAAACTCCAGTTGTACTTTAAAGCACTTGTTGTGTTTGTGGTGAGAAGTAACAGGGTGAATGTATGATATGATGAATATCATGAGAAGCGGGAAAAAGGAGACATTGCCCCATTCCTCATTATTGCCACCGAGGTGCCCTTGAGCAAAGCGCTTAACCCCCTACTGATCCAGTGGAGCTGCTCAGTGGCCAGCAGATCAGAACTGGGCAGCATCTAGGTGTGAATGTGTGTAACTGTGAGTGTGATCAGAGGGCTCCTGAAAAAACTCTCGGCAAAACTTGGATACATTAACCCTGGATAAATTAAGGTTAAAACAAATATTTTCAAAAGATTGGTATCTATTGAATGCCATATGCACATGAAATATGTTTTAGAAATCCTCAAAACTATTATTAATGGATTAATGGAGTAAATATGGAAAAATTATACGACAGTAGGCAGTATATTGTTGGCATCATTGGGCAAAAATTCCATAATAACCTTTCAGCATATTTTAATTCAAATGTTCTGAGAGAAAACTAGACTTCTGCACCTCCTCATGGCTCTGTTTTCAGGCTTTAAAAAATCTAGCCCGTGACAGGAGACATAGACAGCAGATGGACAGCAGACCTCAGCTCAGCTCTGACTGCTTGTTTTCCTCCGGCCTGTGAAATCTTGCAGATGTCGTTAGGAGCCCCGGAGGACACAGAGGCAAAATTCATTTTTTCATGTTACCTGTTTCATGTACTACAGTCACGATATAGCGACCGTTTTATAAAAATAACTTTTTCAAATCATATTTGCTCCAATCTCGCGTACTTCAGCTTTAACTGAAGTGAATAACAGTACAAAACACATATTTAAATCGGGTAAAAAACTAGTTTGCTCTGTAGACATCTGTCTGTTCTTGACTGATAGAGTTGTAACTATGACGTCATTTATACGTCGATGGGAGCTTTACCCATACAAATAAATTAGAAAACAAATATGCAATTCCTTAATGTGAAAAATAATATTTTGACATTCTCCAAAGTATATTCTTCCATGTTTCTTAAAATATGGCTCTTACACCTTAGGTGTCTTCATTAAAATGTGGATGTGGTATTTGTTGATGCAAAGGACAAATTGTTTGTGAATATTATTTGCAGACACTTTAGCAAATTGATTAACAAAGAGTAACATTTCAAAATACAAAACCATTTGAAATTTTAATAACCTAGAGATAATTTAAAGACAGAATAATAGGATTATTAATTAGCACGTTTAATTGTCCTTGTGTAACTCTTTTGCTAATGGTTTTCGTAAATGCATAATTTAAATGTAGATTTAATTAATCTCTTAATTATCACAATCTCTCCATTATGTTTTATTATGTATTTCCATGTATTAACCAATTGATTACATATAACCAGTGAAACAAGTCTATAATTAATTATTGCACACTTCAGCCTCCATAAATGAGATCATTGCAGCAGCAGGTGAAAGAAGGTGAGATATTATGGATTATTTTACATGTAAACTTAAATATGAGATATATACATTACTATAATTATTTTCTATATTCATATAGCCAACAGATTTACAAAATATATAAATAAATATGTGTATACAACACGCAATAACACTGATAAATTCTGAAACCATATTATATTTTCTTTAGGAAACAAACAGGCTTAAATCCTGTCTTCATTTTAGTTCTTGCATCCCAAAATGGGAGTTCTTCAGTTCATATTTTATTTGGATCTATCTTTATTAAGAATATAGTGTGTATATTCCAATATGTGTAATATGGGTAACGTGCAATATATGTTGTTTGTGGTTTACATTGTTATGTGTTTCTCTGTTTACATGTGGATTGTTGTTTGTTTTTAATGTTTCTATTTATTGATGCTGTTGTGGAGGCAGCTGATGGTGTGCAGCACAGAGTCCAAGACAAATTTCCCCAAGGGGACAATAAAGTGTATCGTATCGTATCGTATTGTACATTTTACTTAAAGCACTTCAATGTATTCTTATGTATAATGGAATTTGGGTTCCTACATTAAAAAAGAAAAGTAAAAGTAAAGAACACACGTGTGTTCGGAGCTTCTGTCATTACAATTTACTGTTTAAAACATAATTAGATAGCCAGTCCATGACAATGAGAATCGCTGGACTGAGAGGAATTTAAACACTGTGCCATGTTGTATTTATTGTCACTGTCTCTTCAATTCAATTCAATTCAAATTACATAATTCGGTAAATTGTTTCTGTCTGTCTGTCTGTCTGTCTGTCTGTCTGTCTGTCTGTCTGTCTCAAGGTCCTCTTGTACAAATCTCGTCAGACTACATTAAGAGGTCAGCAGTCATCCTGTAATCTGTGACAAAAAGAAACCTCTTAAGAATATTACAGTTTCATTACTTCTGTCAGAGGGTGTGAAGACCTAATGACCTTGTACGGCTGTACATCTCTCTCTCTCACACTGTGTCCTTTTATCCTTCCTTTCTTTCTCTTCTGACCTCATTTCTATATCTTTGTCTTTGTCACACTCTTTACTTTCTCTCTCTGCTTATTTCCATCCCCCATTTATTTTGATTTCTCTTGGTTACAAAAGCGAGGAAGCCTGAGCAAATTTCCAGTAGTTAGAGTTTTTCTAATGTGCTCCCTTCACTGTATTCTGATTCTGCAAATAATGAAACAACTTGATGCATTTTAACTTTTAATAATGAGGGCTTTATGAAGGTCATTTGATAGACAGATTTCTGTTCTCTGGTACAAATTGTTTAACAAAGTTAATAGTTGCTGTAATGTAGATTTAATGCCTCCGTTTATTGTTGAAATGGCTCCCCTGAACAAGGAATCCTCATACGGCAATTATAGATTTAAAGAAATTAGACCAAATTTCTGTTATCGGATGTGTCCGATACATTGAATAAAAGACTGAAACAAAGAATAATATTTAAGGTTGTTCATGTTCGTGTGTGTGAATGTGTATGTGCAGCCAGTGCGCTTGAGTTATGCGAATGGAAGATCAGATCAATGAATTAAGCTGCTCATTATGATGGCCTGCTCTTGCTGGTCATTAAGAAAAACGCATGTAGAATTTGCCACCTTGGCCCCTATGAAGTGTGGGTAATTACCACTAATGTATCATCGCCTATTCAAGACCGTAACGTTTCGTTTCTGAGGGCTGACAGTGAAACACCTCTGACCTAAATGTTTTATTCATTCATACGACTCCTATTATTCATTTTAAGCTCATATTTCACATGATTAACAGTTTTTTCCATATTAATGTCCCGTACAATTTTATCAAGAGCTAACTGTTTTTCATATGGTGTGATATTATATTTGTATTGTTCAAATGAAATATCATCATATCACTGTGAGCCCTCCTAAACCTATAGGGTTGTTGCAACGGATGCATGAGTAGGGGTCAGCTTGTTAGAAAAACCAAAACCAACTTACAAACATAAACTCATTTTACAGGCTGGTACACAGACTACTAAGTTAATGAACTTTGTCCTTGTCATCAGTGTCTTCACTATTATTTATTAGTTTTTGTATATTGCATGCTTGGAAAGTATTACGTAAGTAACCAACATAAGTAGTTTTGAAACAAATTTTAAATTGCCTTCGCTTCTGACTGAGTCTTTGGGTGCATTGTGTTACATTATTCTCATATAAGCTGCTGTGTTGTGTCTTCAATTGTTACATGTTTTTTTATATATTTAGAGCAGTGGTTCTCAACCTGGGGGTCGGGACCCCCAAGGGAGTCACAGTATCATTTCAGGGGGTCGCCAGATGGTTTTGGAGAAAAAAATTTCAATAACATATTTTAGACTGGGAAATGATTTTAACATTCGTTTTGACACATCGCCTGCCCCAGTGATATAATTCGCCTCAGAATAGATTTTATTGCGTGTGTTTGTGAGAGCGAAAGTGTGCATGCACATGAGTTTCTGATGGGGGATTTCTGGCGGGAGAAAAAGTCACGAAACACGTCCAAAATCCACGGTGCCTGGAGCACTTTGGGAAAACGCCTAGGTACTAGCTATTAAAAATAAACAAAACTGTGAGTCGCAACTCAAAAAGGTTGAGAGCCACTGATTAGAGAAGAGTCACCAACAAATCATCTGATAGAAAACTGGATTCTATTTTGCTATGTTTTCAAATTAGTTCATGTTATTTATTTAAAACCTTGTAATTATTTTAAGAAGAAATCAGTTGAGTACGTTCAGTACAGACGGTGTAATTGCTTCTACAGCTTCTGTGGTTTTAATTTTGGAGTAAGACACTGAAACATCGCCCTGTATTTGTAATTTTTTCCTTTATTTACTGTAATCATTTAAGACGTTATACATCAGTTTGATGACATTCAGCTTCTGATTCAAATTCGTATCTGCAAAAAACTGAAGTTTGGCCTGACCAAGTTACTGATCGTTTTTCATATCAAAGTGAAGAGAAGCTTTACGGAGCTGGCTTTTTTCTTCTGAGTAAAGAAAGAAAAGTGATTTTTTTTATTATATTTTTATTTTATTATATTAGTAATCAACTATTAAATTTGTCACCAACTATTTTGATAATTGATTAATTTTTTAAGAAACAAAAAGTCTAAATTCTCTGATTCCAGCTTCTTAAATGTGAATATTTTCTGGTTTCTTTACTCCTCTATGACAGTAAACTGAATATCTTTGAGTTGTGGACAAAACAAGACATGTGAGGACGTCATCTTAGGCTTTGGGAAACACCGATCGACATTTTTCAACATTTTATAGACCAAATAACTAATCAATTAATCGAGGAAAAAATGTATATATTAATCGACAATGAAAACAATTGTTAGTTGCAGCTTTAATCTGATAACTACTTTTGAGTTGGATATTTTTTGTTGTTCAGAATGTGCATGTCTCAGTGATGGTACAAGTAACTTCCAAGTGCATCTGTTTCTCCAAATTGAATTACATTCAAACCAACTATTTTGTGGAAACATGTTGCTACACTAGATTATGTTTCTTATCAACATAGAGCAAAATTAAACACACAACCAGATACAGGATGAGATCCAACACGGTAATGGAGCCTGCATACCAACATGCCTACAAAATAAGAGCATCTAAGACTTATATCCCTATTTTAAAACTTGCTCCGGAGACTGAAAATCATTCAACATATGCTGTTAAATGCTTTGACACAACCAG
>CAKAOI010043927.1:0-14490 GCA_916701655.1 Sebastiscus albofasciatus | reverse complement strand
TGTCAACCACTCCAAACAACAAGGTGAATTTTGTGGAAGTGCTCACCACCTATTGGCACAAGGGACAGCTTTTAACACCACGTCCTGTGTTTTTTGATTCCACCAGCTGTACATTATCCCGCTTATTACATGGCTACTTACTGAAGAAATCAATAATTTCACACAAAACGGTCCGCCGGAGTCCGGCATCAGAGCTGCGCCCATAGCAACGGTCTGCTATACATAGCAACGGTCTGCTATACATAGCAACGGTCTGCTATACATAGCGATGGTCTGCTATAAAGATATTACAGACTGCAAAACGCCATGATTAACCAATCAAAATCGAGTATTCAGCAAGGCCGTGTAATAAGTGCAATAGAGTGACTCATTGATGTCTTTTAATAGTTTTTAGACAACCACGGAGCTCTATGATTAAAATTAAAATACAGAACATTGCCAGCCATATACTTTAAATAGAAAGGAGCACTTAAGAATGACAGATGTGCCGGAAATGTAAATTGGTAAGCTACATCTAAATTGTTTACTCATACCTGTGAAGGTGACCTTACTCGGATTGTCTGTTGACAAAGTTTATTTAATTGCCACTCTGCAGTTTGCTTGTTCGGTAACAGTAGCTGCTGCTGCTCTGCTGCTGGAAATAAAATACACATTAATATCTGTACAGAAGAGGAAAAAAACAACCAGAAATCGAGAGTTTGGTCCAGCAAAACATAAAAGATCCCACTAAGTCACCACTATACCGTAGCTATAATCACTGTTTAGTCCCGTACATCATTAGTCGATGGTGGTAAAACTATTCATGTCTGATGTGAAAATATAATGCGTAATTATTACTGTATATTTACTTGAAAATTGAATGAACTGTGGATGACACCTGTGTGGTGACAGACTCATAGCTAGAGTGCCTTTCTGTCTGCATTCATTCTCTCTTTATTTAACGCCTTGGCAAAGACATTAATTACACCCTTACTAGGAAATGAACTAATGGTGTTATTTTGTGCAAGAAAAAGAAGAAAAAAGCATCATGTTTGATCCATTAAGCCACACAGACAAATATTGTGGGTTGAATGTGAAGAAGTTATTCAATTAAAATCATAGAATATTACACATAATTTCAATAATTTCCTCCCTTTCTTTACACAGTCTCCCACTCCTAAATGAGAGTTGGCATTTGCTGCAGTAATCACATCTTACTGATTGAGTTTGGTTGATTTACAATCAACTGTTACAGTCGGGAGGGTTTATTAACATTTAGTGGCTCACAGAGACATATTTCAGAGATGATATTTGCCAGATCTATTGGGTAAAGTGAAAGGTTTTAATTGTCTGATACGCTAAAGGCTCTGCTTTGTTGCATTGAAGGGAAAATGTAGAGTATACAGTATTTTAATTTAGACAAGGCACCGGTTTGGGGACCATGATAATGCCTCCGTGCACAAAGCCACGTCCATAAAGAAATGCTTTTCCCAGTTTGGTGTGGAAGAACAAGTGACTTAGTTTACCAAGTGGTTGTTGTTGAAAGTTCAACATGTTCTCCGTCCCGTGTGTTTCTCTTTTACTTTACAATCAGCTGATCGTTTGCGTCCTGTGTTCAAAACATCATGTCACATTTTCACCGTAAAAACGCTGTAGTTTTAAGCCCAACCATGTTATTTTTTTCTTAAACCTAACTATAGTGGTTTTGTTGCCTAAACCTAAGAAAGTGTGCTTATTTAATTCACAACATTAATACGTGTTTACTGTGACCGAAAAATGACGCCGAGGGGTCCTGACGAAGCGTTAGTATGTGACGAGTTGGGATGAGAACAGGGATGGCTTGTCAATGTCGTTACATGCATAGTGTCCTTTCAAAATAAACAGGAAGTTTTCACAGGAAGTTAGGTTTAGGAAACACAACCACTTAGATTGGGTTAGGAAACTAGACTCACAGGAGTAGTGACTCACGGGACTCAAGAGACTGACGATACCGATGAGTCACGTGACTAAAGACGTAAGTGACAAAATAAGTTACTTTTAGTTTCTCACGGGACATGAACACCGGTCTCCTGGTTGAAGGTCTTGTATTGAAAGTGTTTGTTTGTCTCCGAGAAATTACTTTTACATACTACTAATTTTACCATTTGATGTTGGTAGAAGTTGTAGGGAACGGGATGGGGACGCATGATTGATGTACAAGCAGCAGGACTTTGACACCAGAGACGTTTCCTCATTATGTTGATAAAAACGTAATCAGGCAGCATTTCGTTTCAATTAAAACATATTAGTATTAATTCAAATTAGTAGTGTATAAAGGTGATTCCAAGGAGACACGGTTTGATTATTCTTGACAGCGTGACTGATCCCTCTTTAATGATCTCAGTTGTAACTCGAGTTTTATCAGTAAAGAGTTCCACATGTTGATCCCCAAACAGCCAAAGACGTAAAAGAAGAGATATCTATAATAATGTAAAAGGGCTCTCCATATGGAGGCTGTCACAGCATAAAATGTGTACAGTGTACAGCATTAAATATACTTCTTATGAAAAACTTCAAATAATAAGTGTTATTGCATCTTATTATAGAAATGCATGTTCGACTTTTCAGCTCCTCGTTAAATTATCTTCTTAATTTGACAAAAACGCAAAACAACAAAACATAACATGTGCACGTCTTTCAGTTTGAACGCCTTACTGCTGTATTTAATAAGTTGTCTGCATAGCATGATTCAGATTCTGGTTATTATAATTCTGACAGCGGCAACAAAAGCTCAGCGTGCCTGTACGCTGGAGAGCAGCGAGTATCTCCCTACTATTAATACCCTTTTACACTTCATGAAATTGCTTTAGGATACAGCTAATATGAACAACAATAACCCAATACTGAATTAGTCTGGTTGGCTATTTCAACTTTTAATAGGGGTCTAGATTATTTTGAACAACATCGTAAATCTTCCAATCCAAACACTTTACTGGTTAGCTGCATTGCTGCAGATTCTATTTTGACTCGGCTCAATGGGATTAGCCGCCAAATGGATTTCTATAACACATGAGTGTGTCTGCTCAGCGCTGCAGGGCATATTTTTTGAGACGCTGAAGAAACATGAGCAACACTTAAAAAAAACTTCTCCATAGATAATAATAAAATCCCAGAAAAAGTACCACGGCTGGAGACATGCGTGCATGTAAGTCTCTGAGCTCTCCTGAGAAATGAGATGAGACAGGAACCACAAACCCACACAGCAGAAAGAAAGGACGATGACGTACCGCCGCTACGGGGAGGGTGATTAGTCCTTTTCACCTTTTCTTATTTTTCCTTTTAGTGCAATTATGTTTCATGAAGAGCAGCACATGAAGTTAATGAGCAACCAATAAAGCAACGTATGACTTCCTTTCATTGTGTTGCTTTTGCTATGGCGCTCTTTGCTCAGGCGTCTGACGCTGAGCCAGTAGCCACTGTGCATGACTGATGAGGGCTTATCCTCTGAGCTGACACACTATAAACTACTTTGCACTTGGGTGGCTGCTGATGGCAATGGTACAGAAACGTCAGAAAAGCCACAGGCCTGCGCCGACGTTTGACTCACTCTTTACATCACAGGTCGTCAGCATCAGATGCTTTTTAGACTCACGTCTGCTGCTTTCACCTTCAGTAAAGACGTCTAGGTTGTGCTCCAGTGTTCCCCGTTATAATTATAACTACAGATCAGATGAGTGGTGCTATAGTTGCAAATGAATGCCAACACATTTAGTGTGAACAAACATTAACATGTTTCTCAGGAAGGACTCGGTGACTCAGTGACTCTATTAATAACTGTATTAACGATCTCACACAACACAGTTAAGACAGCAGCTTAAAGAAATATCAATAGAGAATTATGTACAACACTGGACCACCGACTGGAGACTAGGAGAAGGTGTCAGCCGGGACACAGACTTGAGACCAGGAGCAGGTGTCGGCCGGGCCGCCGACCAGCGGCCAGGGCCGCTGACCGGAGATCAGGAGCAGGTGTCGGCCAGGCCACTGACCGGAGATCAGGAGCAGGTGTCGGCTGGGCCGTCGACCAGAGGTCAGGGTCGCCGACCGAAGACCAGGAGCAGGCGTTTGCTGGGCCGTTGACCAGAGGCCAGGTCCACCGACTGGAGACCAGGAGCAGGTGTCATCCGGGCCGTTGACCAGAGGCCAGGTCCGCCGACTGGAGACCAGGAGCAGGTGTCATCCGGGCCATTGACCAGAGGCCAGGTTCGCTGACCGGAGACCAGGAGCAGGTATTTGCCGGGTCGTCGACCAGAGGTCAGGGTCGCCGACCGAAGACCAGGAGTAGGCGTTTGCTGGGCCGTTGACCAGAGGCCAGGTCCGCCGACTGGAGACCAGGAGCAGGTGGCTCCGGGCCATTGACCAGAGACAAGGAGCAGGTGTCTGGAAAAAAAAAACAGTTTTCTTGGCCTTTAAATTGTATTATTTTAAATGTTAAGTTAGTTTTAAGTGTTGCTACTCTGCATGGTAAAAATATATTTTAATATATTACTCTTTTTCATTTCAGCCTCACATTAAACAAATTTATAACATGTTTGTCGCGGGTGCTGATGTGTTGACTGATTTGAAAACTTGATTTGAGAGCAGCATCTTAAAGTCTGCCCTGTCAATGAAAGGACTTTTGTAACAGGTGTTCAGAGCTTCACATCACAGACCTGAAACCAGGGATGCATGCAACAGCTGCAGGAGCATTACAAAGTAAAATATTTACAGGGGACTTCATGGTTGCTGTGGTAGCTGTATGCATCCAGCCAGGGAACAGATGAGTGTTTCCGTATTAACTGATTTTGCAGTGTGCACAGCCAGAGCAGCAGTCCATCCCGGAGGCAGACAGCCAAGTGGGCTCAGCCTGCGTGGACGTTGGCATAACAGTGTCTCTAATTGTGTGAGGCTCCTCTGAATGAGGGGTGAGCTTGCCAAAATGTTTCCACGAGATGGCTCGACTTGGAAGACATGCAAGGGTTTTTGACAAACTCTTGGCAGAACAATGCTGGTTTCGTTTGGTAAAACATGTGATTGTGACTGATGATGACGTTTGTCCTTTTGTTAGCTGAGAGAACAGACTGACAGCTCCTTTCTGCTCTACATGCTGCGTTCTCAATTGATGTGGGAGAGGGGCCCATTTTTCCTAAAGCAGTCAAAACGGAAATGTTCGTTATTGTCTGTTTATATAAGTTTAAAACGCCATTTAAAGGTGCAGTGTGTAGGATCTCACTTCTCATGTACACACACACTCTAAGCACTGGCTCTGCTCCAACTGGCTCTAGAGAGGGTCATTTGCATTTTTGCATTTGCCTATGTAGCTCTCCAACACACTTGGCCCACGGGAGAGGCTTCAGTTGGTTGCAATCTCCTCACCTCACCGCTAGATACTGCCAGATCCTACACACTGGACCTTTTAAAAAAGGCGGTTTCAAATAAGTGGCTTAATGAGACTACTAAACGGCATCACGCTGACTCGTCCGCCTTTACAGCCTAGCTACTCGCGCTCTTGCAATGGTGGTGTAGTTCATTTATAGACTAATGTTAGCTTTTTACTTCTGGCGATTGCATTCACACATCAAATATCATAAAAATTGCGTTAATTTGTGGAGATTATCTTGTTGAAGAAAACGTGTAAGTATCATAAACGTTTTATTTTCTGCGATAATCCAAAATCCAATGGAAAAATCCCATCGGCTTTTTGTGGAGGGAACCAGTGCGATGCTAAATTCCTGGTTGGCCTACAAAAATACGTCATCCCTGCAGCACTCTATAGATGCTAAATGTTACACACTGTTCCTTTAAAAAAAAAAAAAAACCTGCCCATATCAGGCATACTGTAAATTAGTGTTCCCAATCCCAATGCCTTTCAGGAAGTCCAAAAGATTTACATTGACACCAGTATTCGGAGTAAATCTTCACTAAAACAATCAGCTCCACTTTATCTGAGTACTTACTCACCTGATGACAGGCCCTCTAGACTTAGATGAACTTTAACAATCTATATCAATAAAAAGCACACAGACATATTTCAGCTCACTCTGCCTCACCACGCACCAAACTTTCGCTCTTGGTATTAATATCAGATCCTCCCAGCGCACCACAGGATACATTTGGGACTCTGCAGCTGCTGGTTGATAATAAAAACAACATTACAAGCTCTAGTGCATTTGTGAGTGGATCTCAGTGGTTAAGATGACATCTGTAAACTATTTTGCAGCCATTTCTGACATTGAGCAGCGGTGACAGACAACCGGAGAAATTCTTCATGCAAGTAGCAGAGATGTTCATTTCTCCACAGAGAGTAACCCCACTGGACCATGGTGCCACACATAAGGTGCGGGCTGCAACCACAGATGTCCCAGTGTTCATTAACTATCCATATCCTTATGCTTTATTGTAACAGACAGGTTCATTCTGTGGGAGTTAAGACATTACATTCACGGAAGTGGGAAATCAGTAACTGATGCAGATGTGGTTAGGCCTATAAAAATTTATTACAGCTCTTCATTACAAGTTAATCTGAGGTATCCTCTGCTGATGACATTCAAGTACCTTAATATGGATTTCCATCAGCAAAACAAAGTGCTTCACTTCAAAGATAAATCAGTAAATGAGGAGAAGTTATCTCCTGTTGCCTCTCAGTGCTCGTTGGGAGTAAACTGTGGTCTCCCATTGTTCCCCTCCCTGTGGTTTAGTGGTGGGAGCAGCATGAAGGGTTACAACCCACCGCATGTCGGCTTGTTCATTGCACTAATGCTTCTACTCAGGCAAGTTGCTGCAGGGCCTTGAATTTGGTCCAAAGTCTCACTTCATCCTCTCCGTCTCAATTGAAGGACGGATTCACACAATTTCAAGCCTTAAGACGGATGTCCATGTGAACATTAAGGTTTTGCTCCCCAGTGTTTCTCTTCAGCAGTCTGACTTAGGCAAATGAAGTGGTTATCTTCCAAATGTGTCATTATTATTTTTTGGGCTTTTTAGCTTTAATTGATAGCGACAGTCATCAGAGGGGGAAAGAGAGAGGGGACGACAAGCAGCAAAGGGTCGCTGGTCAGATTCAGACCTGGTCCACTGCGATAAGGACTCAGCCTTGGTACATGGAGTGCCCACCACTCTCCCTGTTGATCTACCAGGGCGCCCTGTATTATCATTTTTAGCATGAAACATCCTCTTTTTGTTTGTGTTTCCATGCTGAGCTAGGAATAATGACACAAAGATGAATTTTTGTACTAAAAACACTAACTTTCGAAGTCACCTACATACTTGCTTTGTCTAACTTATATTAAAGGTTCCTTGTGGAGTTTTTGACCACTATTAAATGGAGCAATGTTATTATAAGTATGATCAGCTTTTGGGTTGTTTTTAGGTACAATTTATTGTTTTTGTTGGATGGGATCTTACATGATTGTATTAGAAATTCTGGATTTTATAATCATATTTCTGTTCACAGTGTTTAGCATTTAGGGAGATCTATCGGCAGAAATGTCATATAATATTAATAAGTATGTTTTCTTTAATGAATATCCCCTGATAATAATTATAGTCATTGTGTTTTCATTACCTTAGAATGAGCCGTTTATATTTATTATTACATTTTTCAGTATTAACTTTTCCTGCCTGGGCCAGAATCGATAATGTTACTCACCTGGGAGTTAACCCCCGCCACTCCACTCAGCCGCCAGGAAACAAGACACGGGAAACCTCTGTTGGTTTTGAGGAATGGCACAGCAACGTTCCCGGTTCCAGCTGGGGACCTTTGTTGCATGTCATACCCTTTCTCTCCCTCCCGTTTCCAGTCTGCCTCTTCTCTCTCAAGGGTCAAATAAAGGCCAAAATGCCACAATAAATAAATAAAATAACTTCTGGCTGTCCAGATTAAAACAGGGATTGCTTTGGTTGGAAAGAAAGGAGTAGGACATCCACATGTTGCAACATCATTTAAATGATTATATATCAATATGAAACAGCTCCTGACTACACAAAATATACACATTCAAACTCAAACTTAGACCTGAACACCTAGCATCTTTTCACTTGCAAATCAACATAACCATGCTCACTGGGAAAACGACCAGCTGTGGCTCATCACAGCTGAACAGTGACAGTGCGACTGTAAACTCCACCAGGCCTGAATGACTGCGTCTGTACTGGAGTATCAGCTGTGTTGTGAATTCTGCGTGCATGAGTCCACACCACTAGAGCTGGTGCTTCTCCACCCAGTTTATTAATTCAGCCTCACTGCGCCCCTCACATGTCCCCCACAGCATATATAGCTCCTCTTTAATCGGCCGTATTAGTGGAGCTGTGGTGAGCCATGTGTGTTATGAAGCTTTACATGTACGAGCAGTTCTGCAGAAGAAGAACTGATGATAACCCTGACACAATCCTCTTACAAAAAACATGTTTATGTATCATATGATTAAAGGAGGCTGTATTAAAATAAAAGAGATTTAGGTTGCGGTTATGGTTACGTGTTGTCACATACTGACACTTTGTCAGACCCCTTGGCGTCACTTTTCGGTCACAGAAAACGTGTTTAATGCTGTGATGTAAACAAAACAACTTGCTTAGAACCACTATAGTTAGGTTTAGGAAAAAAACAACATGCTTGGGCTTAAAACTACTGCATTTGTACAATGACTAACGCTGTGAACAGGGGACATGATACGAACAGCTGATTAACGTGACACACGGGACACGTTCAGCGGCCTCCTGGATGAAAGCCTTTCGTTTTTTAGACCCATCCACCTCCCCTCCCAGCCACCCGGTGTGTGTCTTTTCACTCTTTAAACTACGTCACAACATTCCCAATGCACTTCTCCTGAGCGTTTAAAATTGAAAAGGTGCCTTAACCGTCGGTTTCTAACACTGACGGATGCGACAAAGTGTCAGTATTTGACGCCCTGGGAATGAGACACAAGTGATGGACAAAATGCATACAATTTAATACAATCCAATGAAATGTCTTCAAAAATGACCAAAATCTGCTTTTTAATTTAATAACCATGAATAAAAATCTACTGTAGTGTAAGCTCAGCCTGGAAGAAGTTATATATTCTGCCATTCACTCCTCTCACGCATGCTCACTCATACTTTCCTGCTGTCATTGTTTGGGTCTTTCAATGGTGTTATCAGCTGGTCACATGGTCAAATCTGTCCAATTGCACAGTGGCACTTGCTGCTGTCTTTTTAAATAAGCTTTATTGACTCTCTCTCGGCCTTTAGTAGGTTCATGCTGCTGTTAGTCGCTCCCCTCCACCTTCCCATCAGTGCCCAGTCTTCACAGAATCATCAGGCACCACCAGTGTCTGGACTCCATGGAGGGATTCATCTTGCTGCTGCTCAGCGCAGACGCCCCTCAATTACAAATCTCCCTGTACAGTCAAGCTTCAAAGCCTTTCTTAAAGAGGATTATGCTTATTTTCAGGTGCGTACATGTGTTTTGGTTTCAACTGGAACATGTTTACATGCTCTAATGTTCAAAACGTTATGTTATTTTTTTCAAACCAGCTGTGCTGCCCCCTGTTGTGATTGGTCAACTGAACCGAACTCTTTGGACTCTACTCATCTCTCTACTCTCTTTATCTAACTAGTTAGCTCTACCACGTTACGGAGAGAAAAGACTTCAAGCAAGGTGTTTCAGGCAGTTCAGGAGCAGTGTTTCTGTGGGGGAGAGTAACACCCGTTGGCGTGGACTTTGGGCTTTTGTGACTTGTGAAGTAAAACAAGTTGGATTAAGGTTGCATTGGTTATGCTCACCAGGGTGCTCTGTTTTGATGTAGACTGCCAAGATTTAGCGATAATGAACCAAAGCTAACACAATAACCTGAGGCATGCAGAAAAACACATTGATTATGCAACATAGTCATCAGCTGTTCATATTTAGAGAATATAACAAAATAGACAACTGTGTCAAAACCTTTACTGTATCTTATCAAGATGCAAGATGATTTATGAATTAAAAGATGTGATAACAAACTGATCAATAACAAAATCAAAAGCGTCCGTTTCAGTGATTATCTTAGATGCTCCAAGTTAAAGAGTTTAAAAACCGTTGACTCACAAAAAGAGCCTTCTGCTGACATTATGAAATGGCCTATGATACCGAAAACATTTTAATTACCACAGGCCCACAGGATTTATCTTGTTACATAACTTGTGTCAAAGATTTAGAATAATAACATCTTGTCATCGTCTCTCATAGGAAACAACTGAACACCAGCTGTTATTAACATAAAACATCTGTGCAGTCTTTGGAAAATGTAAATTACAAGGTTATCATTCATAACTGACAATTTACCCACATTTAATTTGACTCCCACCTTTTCCAAGAGATTGACATAGGCTATTGATTCTTATCTTAATACCAACACAGCCTAGTTGATGGATTAAATTAAAGTCATGACTAAAACATTGGTCCTTCCTTCTCCCTTTGTAATAATGAATTTAGAATATAGGCCTATTTTAAAAGATATTAACCTTATTTATAATGAATCACTAATGTCTTGCCTTTTGTCTATTCTTGTCATGGATTTACCTTTAAACAAGCCCTCATAAAGTTACGTTAACTGTTGTTATAATATTAAGCTGTATTGTAAATGTTTGGTGTTCAATAAAAAAAAATCAATTACACAGCTGAGGAATGTCAGGTTTCCTGTATTTTAAAATCCTGTGATGTTTTCATGTTGATGTATAATTGTATAACTGTCCCCACCTGTTGGACTCTAAAGTGCTTTTTGTTTTGTTCATCTTTTTGCATGGCGGCTGCCAGGTATAGGAGCCATGGCTGTATTACTAGATCTAATAATGATACATATATTCTTCTAATAAATCATTCTTGAAATAATCAATTAAAATGAGCGTGTCAAATGGAAACCCCGGGGCTATAGTGTTTCAAAATGTAGTGCTGTATGAAATTATAAATTAAATGCTCTGCAATATGCTGCCTTCCACTTTGTAATTGTCTGAAATATATTAATTATTTATTTTTTTAAATATTTTTATGAGAGCTACAAGTTCTTTTAAGCATTTACTGTATATTTGTATTCTGGGGGTATCGTTCCTATGCAGAGGGTAGTTTCGTTTATTTATTGACTACACTGAGGGCGTTTTATATTTTAAGAATTTATTTATTTATTGTGTTGAGTTGAATGTGCTACTTATTTTGCACTGTAATTACCTTGTGCCTTTTCTAACTTTTTTCTTTTCTTAAAGCTGACTCGGTGTAAACTGCACAGAATTCCAATGTAATTAGGTGCAAATGGCAAATAAAACTCTTGAATCTTGAAATACACCCTAAAAAAAAATGTGTTTCTAGAAGGTAACAAGGTAACCCGGAAATTGCGAAACTCTGGCGAGATGAGATTTGGCAAGGTCGTCTACTGCGCATGTCAGAGCGCGCTGGTCACATTCACCTGTATATTGGACTCGATTGGATTATGTCGCTACTTGAGTGAGTTTAAGCATTAATATTGATTTTAATTTGATAATCTCAAGTGGAGTTACAAACAGACAAAATATCCGTCTTTATTGCTGGGTCACTTTGGTAGAGCTAGCTTTATTTGTTGGTTAAAACACCCCAAAACAAACATGCACTTTGCTTTTAATTAACTACAGGTGGTAGCTAGTTAGCTTTTAATTAACTACAGGTGGTAGCTAGTTAGCTTTTAATTAACTACAGGTGGTAGACGTTAGATAGTTAGCTGTAGCTGTTATGCTCTCGATACTAATGTATCCTAATGTTTGCCCTGTTTTAGAGCTGAAAGTGTTATATTCATTTTGTTAACTTGATAATTGCAGAGTGAGTTAACAGGGCATCTGAAGTTACTGCAACATTAATGCCCATCTGTTAAGTGTTTAGTAATTTTGAGCATTATTTTTGAATGCTAATCAGAGTTTGAACACATTTCCTCTCATCCAGATCATAAAGATAAGATATTCCTTTATTAGTCCCGCAGTGGGGGAATTTGCAGTGTACAGCAGCAAAGGCGATAGTGCAAAAAACAAGATGCATCAGCCAACACAGTAGTTACACACTAAACGAAGTGTAACAAAATATGAACCATTGTGCATAGAGGGAAGTATAAAAATAGGAGCAGTATATACAGTATTGACAATAAACAGACTATTAACAAAATTGCACAAGTGGAAAATTATACTGCAGTGAGAATGAATAAATGAATGAATGAATGAATGAAATTCCTTTGTTGGCTTGCTAACATGCACAGAGTGAAATATTGACCTACATGGTCACACAAGTGGTGAGTAAAACTTTTAATACTAGTCTACATGCATTTTTTTGGCAGAATTGCTGTTAGCTGTTACCTCAGTTTCTTATACTATACCCCTGAAAATATGTAGTATGTGAACTTAACTTATTTTGGTGAGGTGATGTAATATAATTCAAGACTTGCTGCAACAGATTTAAGTGAAATGTTGGACAGAACCGTACAAATCCGTCTTTAATCATTTCATATGAAATAGGCAACAGCTTCTTTTGCATCCCACAAAACTTGTGAATCTGTAATTCAGCTTACCAGACCTGGAGAAGCACTGCACCAGGTCTCTGCAGGAGGGAGGAATTGTGACTGGATTTAATGTGATTCATGTGGTGATATAAACAAACTAAAGGGCTCTGATACTAGCAAGGCTATATTGCTGACCTTAATCTTTTATTTATATAATTCAAATTCAACATGGCTCGTTTTTATTTAATGGTTGATAAAAATTGAATCCATTAATGATGGGGTGGGTCTTCTTAAGGAGGGCATGTTAGAAAAAGTGTGAATCACTGGTCTAAACAAAAGCAACACTCATGATTACATATGTGCAGTTTGCTGTGTGACATAGTGCCTCTGCTCCCTTTGCCTTAAAGGGACAGTTCGGGTGTTTTGAAGTGGGGTTGTATGAGGTACTTATCCATAGTAGGTGTATTACTTACAGTAGATGGCGTGTGATTGGTAAAAGTCTCCTGTCACAGGCTACATTTTCTAAAGCCTGAAAACAGAGCCATGAGGAGGTGCAGAAGTCTAGTTTTCTCTCAGAACACTTGAATTACAATATGCTGAAAGGTTATTATGGAATATTTGCCCAATGATGCCAAAAATATGCTACCTGCTGCCACTTTAAGTGAACTCTGTATTTAGAATAATTTCCGACAGCGAGCTGAACTGAAAATGAAATGTATCTATACTGTTTTTGTTATCTGAGCCTGCTGGCCTTGGAGAGAGAATAGATTCAGTTCAGTTCCCCATTGGAAAGGAGAAGGAAAGGGCTGTCACACTGCAAGATAAAGCGGTGACAATATTCTTAATATAGCGTACACTTAAACGGATATACATTTTTTTAGGTGAGCTTTACTTTTACGTGGTTAAAATATGTTTTTCTGCCATCCACAACACTATATTACTTTGCTCTGGTGTCATCTACTGTAAGTAATACGCCTACTATGGATAAGTCCTCATACAACCCTACTTCAAAACACCCAAACTATTCCTTTAAGGTTAATGTTTTATTTCCTTAAAGTACAATTTATTTTATTAGGTTAGACTCTGAGAAATGCTGCAGGAAACCTGAAAAAGTATTTTATTAAAAAGATAAAAATGCCCTGGAATAAGTGAATTGCTATTGAAATGTTTTTATTGTGAAACAAAAACATGATCTCACACGGTACCTTTTGTTCCCAGTTCTTTATTGCTATTCATGTTTTTGCAGCAGCTGGCAGATGAAATTCCAGCTCCGTTCAGGGGACAAGGTCAAGAAGATGAAATCATGCAGGGTTACATTTTCAGCGTCTGGCTTTTAAAAGTCCTCACAGACACCATTCAGGCTCATCCTTATATTCACTTGGTGAATTTAAAGGGACTATTTGTAACTTTCAGAATTGCTTCTTAACAGCGACACCTGTGGCCGTGAAATCAACGAAAGTCAGCGTCGGGCTCGCGCTTGTGCTCGCTCTAAATAGACCTGAAAGAGCATCGCTCAAAACAGTGAGGCGACACACGTCAGCTAAAACCACAATATTACTCTATATTTCAGCTGCTTGGCAGTAATGTTAGCTGACCAGACCAAGGTCTCTCCATGAACATGATTTAGATCTGATCCTAGTGTTGGCTTTTCCTGCCTCACCCTCCTGCGCCCGCAGGGAGACACCGGCAACCGGAGCCTCTCCTCCGCTGCCTGCTTGCATTCACTGACACAGCGCGCACCAACAGAGGTTTTCCGTGTCTTGTGAAGTAACGAGCCTCCGCAGAGAGAAACGTGAACCGTGACACCGGCACCCGGTGTCTCAATGCGGGCGCAGGAGGGAGACGGTAACGTTTCTCTCTGGAGGAGCTGCAGTATTTATTTCTGCACAAACGTCCACTGAACATTCACTAGATATTCTCAGAGCTAAACTAACTCTTCTGCAGTGTGGAGTGAGCGCGCGTTCACGTCTAGAGGTGGAGCGAGTACGCGAGAACGCGCGCTCTGTCTGAGTGAAGGCGAGCA
>CAKAOI010043925.1:0-25990 GCA_916701655.1 Sebastiscus albofasciatus | reverse complement strand
CATATATATATATATACATGTGTATATATATATATATATGTATGTGTATATATATATGTGTATATATATATATATATGTGTGTGTATATATATATGTATATATCTATATATATATATATATATATGTGTATATATATATATATATATATATGTATAGTGTACCAAAAAAAAAATCAGACTATATATATTCTCTTATATATTCTCTTATTGAAAAACTTGGCACAGTATATGCTGACTGAGTGCTTTCTAGTTTTAGAAAATGTCTCTCCTCTCTCTCAGTAAAATTCTTAATGTGCGCATAATCCATTTCAGGTATCCTATGCTATTGGAATTGCCCATCCGCTCTCCATCTCCATCTTCCACTATGGGACCTCCCAGAAGAGCGAGCAGGAGCTGCTGGACATTGTGAAGAAGAACTTTGACCTCCGTCCGGGAGTCATCGTGAGGTATCCTGTGATTTCAGATTTTAACAAACAAACATGCAGTTAGGATTACACAGGTTTTTATAAATTCTTATTTTATTTCTGTCTCAGGGATCTTGACCTGAAGAAGCCGATCTATCAGCAAACAGCAGCTTATGGTCACTTTGGACGCAACATGTTTTCATGGGAGGTGCCCAAGACGCTGAAATACTGAACCCCCTCCACTAATCTCCAAGCGGGCCTTAGGTGTACTACAGATAAACCTGTGTCTGTCTACCTCCCTCCCCCCACCCCCTTCCTCCTCTTCACACACACACACAGCCACATCACCACAGCCTCTACTTCGTGAAAAAAAAATGCCCTTTCTCCACCTGTTAGTATTGTACACATCTCTATGAGATAACAAAAGTATTTCAGTTGCAGATATTAAGTTGAACAAGCATGTTGGATAAATGTGCGTACAGATTTGAGCAGTGCTGCCAGCGTTTGTGACACTGCTAGTTAAGAGTGGATTAAATTCAATCTCTGCAGTGTATATTTAAACCATATTTATAGCAGATTTCCAAAACGACCCTATGGATATTTACCAGTACTGATGGTGTTTTGTAAGACATTTCTCAGTATTTAAATTCATAATCTCACAGTTGTTTAAGTGATCAGTGGTTGGTGGTTGGCATGCCATTTCCCATTTCACCAAGCTTTGTCGGGTTAATGGCAGTTTAGCATCGCAAAAACACCCTCACCCTCTCCGTTTTTGAAATTTTGATGCCACAAATGGGGGTCCAACACTTGTCAATTTGATATAAAATCTGCTCATTTCCTTATTTGTGCCAAGGCCTATAGAAAGGAGGCTGGGTCACGCGTCATCAACGTGTCATATCTTTGGGGGTACAACACATGCGCAGTAAAATCTGGCCTGCAGTTGCCCGAAATTGAGCCAATCGCACCGCACGAACGCAGCTTCAGTTACACCGCGCACATGTTATACCCCATACCCCAAGACCCATGTCTGCCCGTGACCCAGCCTCCTTTCCATAGGCCTTGATTTGTGCTGTCCCTTCAGGCCATTTGTTTCCTGACGTTTTACAGAGAAGTCAGAAGCTGCTAATGACCTTGTGGTTATGTTGGGCTGCGCCATGAAATCACTCCCTTTTTTTTGTAATTTATTTTGTTGGTTTAAATCTCATGTGAATGTTCCAAATCATGTTAAATGTGTCAATGTTCTACTGACCAAGATAAAGGCGAGGTACAGTACCCCCCCCCCACCTGAGAGTGACCCTGGGTGTAGCTACAGAGAAACCCAGCTCAGTTGCCTCAGGGCAGGGGCTGCCGTCATCGTACTTTAATGTATAGAATGCCGTTTGACTATTGTGGGACCTAACAGTTTGACCATCAAAGACAACTGAGTAATGTGTGCCACAAGTTTATTTTTTTTTTGTATCTTAAAAACTGTTTTTTTCCGCTCAGTCGCACATGTTTAGGGTCCTGACACCTTCAGTCTCAACCTGCACACACTGTGAAAGGTGGATTTGCATGGAAGAACTTGAAGAGTAGAGCCAAAGACAAAGGGATAAGAGGCAGCACACGGTCGGCTTAGTGAATGTAAGACATGGTATTACTGCTCTCGTCCTCTCAGCAGAGTTACTTTTGCACACATGAGGGTGTGGGATCAGAGTATGTTACCGTTGTATTTGTGGATTTTGAATCTTCCACTGGACTTACACAGCACATTGGTTCGTAGAGTTACCACAAGTGGGAAAAGGCCTCTATTTTCAATGTACAGTAGTTACAAAATGAATGTTGAGGTTGCAGCTGAAGCTTTTTATTTAACTTATTTATTTGTTTTTAAAAACATTCTTTACACCATACCCCATGCGTCATGGATGGCACAACACGAGTCTGATTTTTTTTTTGGTACACTTGAAATAACCCAGGTTTGTCATGGTTGCCCCTCTCCTCGTCCTTTATAAAGACGGTTTTGTTGAGAGTTTAGTGTAGAAATGCAGATAAAGTGAGAAAAGAGGAGTGGCAGGGTCCCCGAGAAGTTGTGAATACACAGTATATGCCTTTGAATGCTTCTCCTATCTTCAGAATACAGTTGCAGAGATGAGGCTAAGTCAGCTGTAAGCTTGAGTGAGGTTGGTATTCACCTTTTTAAAATCCACAGTTGGTACTTGGTCTGAGCTGTGTGCGCAGTTAGTGTGTTTAAAAAATGTCCTCATCGTGTAGCTAGGTGGCACTATGTCCTCACATATAATACAGATTGTTTTCTACTCATGATAATAATATCTCGTCCTTAGTTTGGCTCCTGTGACACCACCTGGTGGTTCTTTGAGTGTACTGCAGAGAAACCTCAAATAGGAGCCAATAGAGTGGTGCTGAGAGCATTTCTAGATTAATCTACGTCCAAGTGATCATCTGGTGAAACAACTCAACCTCCCAAAGATTTTTTTAATTTTTTTTTTTTTTTTACAATATGTTCGCATCCTCTAGCTCATCCACAGACGAGACAAATGATTGGTTGGTGTTGTACAGAGAAACCAGCCTGTTTACATGGTCTCCTGTGGGGGGTGTTGATGAGCATTTTTTCTCTGTTAAATATTTTTTCAAATGATTAAAAGTTAGTCTGTTAGTGTGGTTGCTGAATGTGTAAAAGTGCCTTTTGCTCATTTTCTGCAATGCCCCTTTCCCTTTCCCCCAAATATCCTGCCCCCCAGTTCCTACCCCGAAGTTGCAAAATCCCCCTCTCCAACAATTCACATTGAGGAGTCTGATTTGTTGTTGAGTTTCTCTTTCAATCCATTTAAAAAAATAAACTGCACTCTTCCTTGTGCTCATTGGCTGTGATTTTGGCTATTTATTTTGTATCAAAAAGCAGATTCATGTGATTCCTTGTTAAGGCCATACTAAATTCCACCTTACTTTATGCAAATGTATGTATACATTTATTATTGGAAATCCATTAACAACACAAAACAATGACAGATATTGTCCAGAAACCCTCACAGGTACTGCATTTAGCATAACAAAATATTTTCTCAAATCATAACATGGTAAACTGTAGCCCAACAGGAAACAACAGCAGTCAGTGTCCTGACTTGACTATGGCTTGCCAAAACTGCATGTGATTATCCAAAAGTGGGCATGTCTGTAAAGGGGAGACTCGTTGGTACCCATAGAACCCATTTTCATTCCCATATCTTGAGGTCAGAGGTCAAGGGACCCCTTTGAAAATGGCCATTCCAGTTTTTTAGCATAAGTTTGGAGCGTTATTTAATCTCTTTCGCAACAAGCTACATAGTATGAAATGGTTGATACCAATGGATTCCTTAGGTTTTGTAGTTGCATATGATACCAGTATCTTCACTCTAGCTATAAAACTGAGCCCCCTACAACCTAAAAAATGTAAGTTGCGTTAATGTGTTAAAGAAATTAGTGGCGTTAAAATAAATTTGCATAGTATCACGTTAACTTTGACAGCTCTAGTTGTAACCATCAATAATTAGTTCAAATGATAATTTTTATATGGAAGTTCTTGCCAACAACAGTTGACAAAATGTTGTAGATGGAAATAAAAATTGTAAGAAAAACATGAAAGCAGAAGTAGAAGATGTAAATGTGATCACTTCCTCAGGCAAAATAAGTTTAACACAAAACCGTGTGAATATTTTCTATTCAGCAGCAACATACCTATACACACCTTCACACTGTGTAAAAATACATTCACTTCCCTTTACTTTGAAACCGCAAACACTAAAGTTCACTCAGATTGGACTTTTACTATCACAAGGGTCAAGGTTTAGACCTGTGAAAATAGCTGCCTACAAAATACAGAGTACTGAAATGTATTAGGCATGTCAGTGTATCACAAATTCACATACAGTAGTTGAATCTGAAATGTTCAAATGCTCCTTTAATGGCAGAAGAGAAGAAATCCAGTGATGCTTATTTAATGAAATTTATTCAGATAATTCTCCTGATCATCTGACCGTTGTGAAAGATTACAAGAAGAAACTTAAAAGCCGACGAAGCCATAAAACTTTATATATAGAATAGAAGCTAGTACAAAAGTTAAAAAAAAGAAAATTTGTTAAAAATAGAAATTTCTTATCAAGTATACAGACTATTTGTGAAAACCTTTTGTGTTATACTAATCATTCAATCACATTTCAAAAAAAATTCTGATCCTATAGCTGAGCTCTCATATCTGTTCAACATTCCTTTTCTCCTTTTCCCCTGAAGTTCAAACAATCCTTTTGTCCAGGATATTTTGTCAAGCTATGTAACCCCTGGTTTTCTCCACTCGGCGCAGACAATGTAATATAATGCAAAATCCAAAAAAATGCAGCAAGATATCAAATCAGTATCTGAATGCCACAGGTGTCAAGCAGTAAGAGAAATATTTGCAGTTAGATGTTGAAAGATCTGGGTCATCCATGGGGGCACCGAGGTTGACTCATATTTTTAGTCCCACCCTGAAAAGAGAAATTTGGAAATATTTTATATGGCATTGTGTGTTCTAGCCTATTTTTAACAACACAGATTTAAATTCTCACAAACTTTTCATAAAATTCCACCTACCATAACATTTTAAAGTGTGTTGAGAGGCTTCCAGGCAAACTTCTGACAGTAAAACATAGTCTGCACAGAGTAGACAAAGTGATCACAACTTAATATTCAGAGTCTGTGTATAGCTTGATAGTCTTTTATAGAGCCACTACAATTAATCGATTAGTTGTCAACTATTAAATTAACTTAAAATAAACTATAAGTTGATAATTGATTAATCGGTTTGAGTAGTTTTTTAAGAAAAAAAAAGTCAAAAGTCTCTGATTTCAGCATCTTAAATGTGAATATGTTCTGGTTTCTTTACTCCTCTATGACAGTAAACTGAATATCTTTGAGTTGTAGACAAAATGAGACATTTGAGGACGTCATCTTGAGCTTTGGGAAACACTGTTCGACATTAATCACCATTTTATCGACCAAACAACTAATCGATTAATCGAGAAAATAATCAGCAATGCAAATAATTGTTAGTTGCAGCTCTAGTTTTACTTACTCCACATTTGAGGGCAGTCTTCATGTCTCTGCACCTGTACGTTGTCAAAGTGCATGGGTCTGAGAGTGAACAAAAAAAACAGGGTTATTTGATTGATAATTTGTTGATAGACAGAAAATCTATTCATTTTGATAACTGATGAATCATCCTTTATTAAGTAATCACGTGCTAGTTCCAGCTTCTGAGAATATGTGAACAAAATGTGTTCTTTATGTGTGTTTTTTATGTTTATACAATTGTAAACTGAAAAGAGCTTTCTCACAGTGCCCATTTTAAATTGTCAAACTTCCTGCTATGACAAGTTGAACATTGCAGTGAAGAAGGTCTTCATTGGGTTTGAACTGGTGGATGGACAAAGTGAGTCATTTGAAGATGAAACCCTGCACACATCACTGCAGGAGAGGCAGACTGACCTACAAGAGGAGCCTCCTGCCCTTTACACATGTGCATGAGAGCGCAGATGGCCTGCGGGGTGGCGTAGCTCAGGATTGCATCCAGCACCGTCTTGCTGAATTTGTCAATGACGGCCTCGCACTGATCTCGGTAGGCGTGGGGCAAAATGTGACAAATTTCCTCCAGCAGCTTGACCAGGGCATCCTGTAAAAGTAAGAAGGTGCATTGTGTTGCCCAATAGGCATCAGTGCTGTCTGGAGGCATTTAGGTGTCTACTTACACGTGTTTTCAGTGGGTGTGTGCGTGACAAAGAGATAATTGTGTTTTGTTCATGTGAATGTGTGTTCTTTCACTGCACAACACACCTCAGTCCTTTCTTTTGGCAGCAAGTCCTCCAAAGTCTTGATGAGAAAAATGCAGAAGGTACATTCTGTTGTGGGCTTCACCTGATTGACACAAACACAAAAGGCAATAAAGCACAAAGAGTCTTTCCACATATTATTCTATTCTTCAAATGTTCCCCTGGAACATATACTTAACCTACATTTTCACTTGTCTCAGCAAGCTGAAGGGCCTCCTTGACAAAGTAGCTGAGCATCTTCTCTTGCTTGTCACAGGAGCCGCAGAGCCCAATGAGTTTGCAGACCTCTGCTGGTTTCTACAGAGAAAGAGATGTGACCTCTCAGTAGCATCAGAAACACACTGACAACAAGGGCTACAGAACACACATTTACTGTTTTACTCCTGATGTTATTCTGAGAAACACAACCCAGAGGCTGCAACTTACTACAACACCAGCAATGAAGTGGATGGCCACTGGAAGCATCTTCTCCACCTCTTCTTTGCAGAGTTTGGCACTGGCTGGCCCAGGCAGGTGGTCACACACTTTTTCAATGCCATCCATGATCTTTTTCTGAAATAAATAAGGTGTTTGGTCTTCAAACCTGATGCTCAGGAGGATAATGGGCCTATTATGGGTATATAATCTAAATATAGTCATTGATTCCAGGAGACATGCACCAGTATTCCCTCTGCCAACCACAATCTAAGGTCAGAAGATTGAATGGGAAGTTAAAGTGCTATGATTGACAACCTACTAATTTGTTTTATGTAGTATTTCCTTCCAAGAATAATTGTATTGTGGTAATGTTTTATACACCATGTGGTTTGGACTGGAACTTTAAATGAGCAGGGCTTGGCATACAGAAGTTGCAAAACATGAAACAGGCAATACAATAGTGGTCAATTGCATCATCATCTTTGAGCAACAGGTGTAATGCAAAGCCAGTTGCATTACATGGGTCTGAGAGTGAACAAAAAAACAGGGTTATTTGAATGATAATTTGTTGATAGACAGAAAATCTATTCATTTTGATAACTGATAAATCATCAATAAGTAAACGTGCTAGTTCTAGCTTCTGAAAATATGTGAACAAAATGTGTTTTATATGTTGTGTTTTTATGTTTATATAATTGCCAGTTGCATTACTGCTGGTCAAATCACCCTTTATAGGAAGAGTTTTAGCTTTTACCTTTTTTAGGCAAAAGCAACAGGCATACAAACTTATATTAATTAAGTTAAGATAAGATAAGATATTCCTTTATAAGTCCCGCAGGGGGGAAATTTGCAGTGTACAGCAATAAAGGGGATAGTGCAAAAAAACAAGATGCATCAGCTAACACAGTAAAAAAAAAAGAGCTAAACAAAGTGTAACAAAATATGAACCATTTAAATAGAAGGAAATATAAAAATAGGAGCCGTATATACAGTATTGACAATAAACAGACTATTAACAAAATTGCACAAGTGGAAAATGATATTGCACAGTGAGAATGAATGAAATTCCACCTGAAAATTAACACATATACTAGATAATGTAGTGAAAATCAATGTTTTTGTTGTTGTTGTTTTTAAAGCAAAAGTGTTTATTTAATTGGACTTCAGTTTCATTCAATTTATTAAATTACGTGTAATTGACACGATCGTGAAGCCGTCACCAGGCCCCGCCCCCTCACCTGTCTATCAGCCAATCACCTGCCTCCAAACAGGCTCATTTGCATACAGCCAGCGAATGCGCTAACGTTATCTAGCGTCAGTTGTGTCGGATAGATAGATATTATATCAATAGTTGTCTTTTTTTCGGTGGAGGAACATCTTCATAGTCACCAAGCTGTCGAGGTAACTGCATTTAAAAAAGTGTTTCTCTGCTGTTCGCACCAGCTTTCACTTTAAATACAAATAAAAGTTAAAAGACAAGACAAGCTAGCAGGCTAGCTAGTTAGCATGGTGACGCTATCTAGTTAGCAAGGTGGCCCGCGTTAGCCTTGTCAAGCTAGGTTGGTTATGTATGGTGTAGTCTGTGGACTGTTTTGTTTTTGTATTATTTATTTGGCAATGTTGTGGTTTACAGGAGCTAACTTAGCTGGCTAAATTGTAGCAGTTGTGATATTTTGAAATAAACACAAACCTTTTTAAAAGGGCATTTTTAAATAACATAAAGATGAGTTAACACAGGGGTCTCCTAGCAACCTGCAGCTCTGGAGCCACATGCAGCTCTTCAGCGCCTCTCCAGTGGCTCCCTGTGGAGTTATACACATGGAAATGAATAACTGTTTTTGTTTACATTTTCATTTTATTTGTCATTATTGTAGGTCTGTGGTACGACGGTACGACGGAGTATTAGGGCCACATTGAGGGAAAAAAAAATATCTGAGATTTCGAGAAAAAAGTCATAATATTATGAGAATAAAGTCGTAATATTATGAGAATAAAGTCGTAATATTATGAAAATAAAGTCGTAATATTATGAGAATAAAGTCATAATATTATGAGAATAAAGTCATAGGTTTACGAGAAAAACGTCGTAATATGAGAATAAAGTCGTAATATTATGAGAATAAAGTCATAATATTATGAGAATAAAGTCATAGGTTTACGAGAAAAACATCGTAATATTATGAGAATAAAGTCGTAATATTATTAGAATAAAGTCATAGGTTTACGAAAAAAGTCATAATATTATGAGTACAAAGTCGTAATATTATGAGAATAAAGTCATAATATTATGAGAATAAAGTCATAGGTTTACGAGAAAAACGTCGTAATATTATGAGAATAAAGTCATAATATTATAAAGTAGTAATTTTACGTGCTATTTTCTTTTTTTCTCGTAAAGTTATGACTTTATTCTCGTAATATTACGACTTTTTTTCTCGTAAAGTTATGACTTTATTCTCGTAATATTACAACTTTTTTTCTCGTAAAGTTATGACTTTATTCTCGTAATATTACGGCTTTTTTTCTCGTAAAGTTACAACTTTATTCTTGGAATATTACAACTTTTTTTCTCGTAAAGTTATGACTTTATTCTCGTAATATTACGGCTTTTTTTCTCGTAACGTTATGACTTTATTCTCGGAAAATTATGGCTTTTTTTCTCGTAAAGTTATGACTTTATTCTTGGAATATTACGACTTTCTTTCTCGTAATATTATGACTTTATTCTGGAATATCCCTCAATGTGGCCCTAATACTCTGTAGTATAATTGCACTTTGGCTTACACTGCATTAGACTTATATACTATATACTTAGACTATAAACTGTGTTACCTTCATCACAATGCTCAAATGTTTTTGCGGCTCCAGACAGATTTTTTTTGTCTAAAATGGCTCTTTTGATAGTAAAGGTTGTAGACCCCTGAGTTAAAATTACAACCCTGCTACGATGAAAAAAAAAAGGGGTTCATCATATTGAGTTAAGTTTTGATTTATTATGATTATCTCTTCCACAATGTTCATTTATTTGATAAAGTTATATTTACTCATAGTGGTAGGCGATCTAACCATGCAAATGTAGTAGTTTTAGTTTTATGTGATTGTTTTGTGGTACTTCATAGCAAATTACATTTTACAAACCATAGACCTCTCTGGGAAGACTTTGTTTATGGCAAACTGTTTAAGACTTAAATTCATACTTGGTAACAGGTTTTATGTCGTTGCATATTTACACTTTGCCTTGTGAAACACTGTGTAATTGATAACAATGGTAAATAAAATAAAACTTAGTATAAGCAGAACAGTTTTTTTTTTTTTTTCACAGCTACCAAATCCCAACCCACGGTTTTCATCGAAATAGAGGTTATGGTGAGTGGTGAAATGTCTTTCTATAATCACGTATGACTCAAAATAGTTAACAAAAATCATAGAAATTAACCATTTTTCTCTTTGTGGACTCAGATGGGAGTGAGGAAAGAGGATCTTCAAGGTCAGGTGAGAAACTGAAACAGCCTGTTTCTTTCATTTCAACTTTCATTAGACATAGAAAATAGGAAGTGGCTTAATGCCCAAAAGAAAAGGGGACCTTTACTTTATTGTTCTTGTGGACTTTCACTGAATGCACGACTGATCACAAATGATTTGCATCTCTGAATGTGAAGAATGGGCTTCAACTTACAAAAGAACATAATAAGTTCATGAAACATACTATTCAAACAACTATTCAACCACAGATCTTAGCAAGCAATTGAGATAGCACAGTGTGTATTTTAATCTTGAATTGTGAATATGGACATACAAAGTATCAATAGTAATATCAGTGAGCAAATATTAATCCTCTTTGCTGCTTAGTGGACTATTGTACTCACCTGGAGGTCTGCATTGGAAAACAGGTCAGCAAGGAGTTCAAATATTTGGGTGCAGTCCTGGCAGATGTCCCCAGTCTGAGTATAAAGTTAAAGTTGCATAAAGAAAATAAATGAATCCCTTAAACTGATTTAATCACTTACACACACCAGGTGCCTCATTCTAAGTTGTTGCAGGCATGAGATACATTTGTGAAAGGTACTTCTTGTTCTATTTAATGTTAATTGCATTTAATGAGGAAGAAACTTGTTTGTGTGGCTTCATAGGTTCCTCTAGGGAGAAAAACATGTGCAAGTTTAAGTATACTTTAAATATTCGATAAGTGGAAGTGTGCAAAGTTGAAGAGACTTCCTGATTTTGAAGAATGGAAATCTCACTTCTCTCTGTGAGAGGCCGAAACTATTTTTATACATTTGTCACATTGTTTTTGATTTTGAATAATTGCAGGGTTTCTCTTAAAGAATAGAACAATAGTGTTGAAGTATCATATTGTGCTGTGGCGCCATCATTACACTTCCAAAATGGCGGGGGGTGGAAAGTAACTATATACATTTACTTAAGTACTGTACTTAAGTACAATTTTGAGGCACTTGTACCTTTTTTCCTTGAGTATTTCCATTTTATGCTACTTTATATTTCTACTCCACGACAATTCAGAGAAGTATTGTACTTTTTACTCTGCTGCATTTATTTTTACAGATATAAATATAAGATAATGTACAGATTAAGAATTTACATTTAAATCCATATAATCAATTTATATGTTTTAAATCCGTGGTTTCAAACTGTTTTGCGTGTGATCCCATATAATAAAACAGCATCTAGTTGGGACCTCGAGATGTTTCAGATGTCTAAAGGTTGTTCCACCAAAGAGTTATTTCCACTCTAAACTCCTGGTTAAACTACTGGACTGTAAAAATTTTAAAACTAGCTCAACCTCCACCAGCTAAACAGTAAAATGCTCACAGGGGCCAAACATGTACTTTTACTTTGATACTATAATAATAATAATAATAATAATAATACATTTTGCTAATAATATCTCTGTACTTTTACTCAAGTAGGATTTTGAATGAAGGACTTTTACTTGTGATGGAGTATTTTCACTCTGCTGTATTGGTACTTTTACTTAAGTAAAGGAGCTGCATGAATACTTCCTCCCCCATTGTAAAATAGGGTGTTAAAGGCATTATAACATACAATTTTAGCTCACAATATACAACATGCTTTCGTAAACCATTTCTAAGAATTCATGGAAGATCCTTGAATTACTTATAATTACATGTACAGTATTTGTTTCTTTAAGAAATATTTGTTGTTTGGTAAGTTTTTTAGTTAGGTTTTAAGTGGTAGGATAAGTAATATACACATTACACTTTGAACCTGCACATCAAAAAATGTCTGTTTGGTTGTATATGTTAACAAGAAATCATAAACTTACTGCTCTCAGGCCATCTGGAACATTTTGCAAACCATCGACGTTAAAAGCGGAAGTCAGAGCTGCAGGGGGAAATATTCATTATTAAAAATCCTCATTGTAATATGTCTCATCACTTGACTTTTTTACTATTCACTTCGTAATTCATCATCTTAGTACGATTAATTATACTCTCACCATAGCCTTCAAGACAGACGAAGAGAAGCAAAGCAATCTTGAGCGAGGCCATCTTCTGGTATCTTCAGGCTTTTTGTTGAACGTCGTCCCTCCTGAGTTCTGTACAGGGAACTGTGAGTGCAGCTTATATTTGACAGAGCCCACCTGCAACCTACAGTATAGCCCCCACCAACCAGATTTTGAGGGGAGAAACAACCTCTTGCTAGTGTGATGAGACTTGTTTTTCAGCACAGCGGAACTGTTTTTTTCTCTCTCCCTCAATAAGCTTATTATAGTCAAGTTTCATATTCAGTTCCTCACACCAAAGTGCAAAAACTTGACATTTGTTTTCAAGACTCAGATGTGCTAACAGATGTACTGTAATTACATTTAAACTATGCAGTGGATGCATTGTGCCACTTATAGTTTGGTTCATTCTAACTGTGAATATTGACATATATTTAGCAGTTTTGTCTGTATAATATCAGCCATTTTACTATACGTTCACCAAGTGTATCTCAGGATAATTAGAGTTGGTGTTATGGTGAAAAAGGCCTTATTGCCTTGGCCCTGTTATGGTGAAAAGCAACAGCACAGCTCCACATTATCTCTCTTAGTACTATTTAAAACTAGAAGGGCACTCAAGGAGAGCAGACTTCCGCGAAGGCCATTTCCATAAGTGTAAAATAACGATTGTATCTGCTCTGTGATTTGGATCCACTCCAAAATTGAATGGGCTAATTGGCCCATGCTACACCCTTCCACAGAATTCCATGACAATCGGGCCAGGAACTTTTCCGTAATCCTGCTGATGGACAGACAAACAAACAAACTGAAAACATAACCTCCTTGGTGGAGGTACATGTAACTATAATTTGCTATACATACACAACCTGGTGCCCATACTGAAGCTACCACCATCGACTGATTTCTAATCAGTTTTGGTCATACAATACTGCTGCTTCAAAATGGCCCCCTCAACTTTCCAGAAATTGTGATGTATCAGCAAATAATTAAAGAAAACATGCAAGGCAGTCAGAATCACCTCACATTTCATCATTGGGTATCTTTTGAACACCTGTCATCCTGAATCACGTCTGTGCTTTAATAACTGTTTACCTCTGGTTGTAATTTATTCGCTTGTGTAGGGATGATGATTTTTGGGTTTGAGGATTTTAACCCTTTTTCTTCAAAGGAAGTGTTTTTCTTATCCCCCTACCATCTTTTTGGCCATACTACTCTGGCGACTTCTAGTGGTAGCTTCAAATAAGACATTGTGGCAGTGAGAAATGCATTCTTCCTGCTTCCTGCTCCATAGATCTGACCTGGGAACACTGAGAGGAATGGGCTGAAAGCAACACATAGAGTGCACCAGTTTTTACTGTGATAGCCTCACCTTTGCTATTAGAATAATGTGAAAGATGCTATATAAATACATACAAATTAACATGTTTTAGGGATGGCAATACCTGTTGGTCTATCTGTTGGTTGCTCCACCACTTTGGTCCATACTGAAATATCTCAACAACTGTTAGATGGATTGCCATGAGATTTTGTACAGACATTCATTGTTCCCAGAGGATGATTCCTATTTACTACCCATCTACTTTGGTGATCATCTGAATTTTCCTCTAGCAGTTATCAAGTGAAATATCTCAACATTTACCAAGTTAATTGGCACAACATTTTGTACAGATATTCATCCCCAGATGATGTACCCTAATGACTTTGGCAATCCCCTGACTTAGTGCCACCGTGAGGTTGACATTTGTAGTTTAAAGTCAAATGTCTCCACAAAAAAATATGTGTTTGTGTATTGGAATGATCAGATGAGATGAAGATGAAAAATGAGAAGAGCCATCTGTGTGTGCCCTCTTGACTTTACTCGTTGGCTTGTTTTCCTCACTGCTGTTTCTCTTTTTGTGCATTGGTTTAAGCTGAACAGCCAACCAGAGTGATTTCTCTCACCGACGGGCTTTGTTGCCAATTCAAAATGCTGAATCAGCCGAAAAACTTCACACACAGGCAGAGAGCCGATGGTGCGGTACACACGGAAAAAGCTAGGCCAACGGACGGTCACCAACAGCCCCAAACAGGCCGGCGGCCGACTGTCAGCCTGGTGTGTCAGGGCCAAACAGATTTTATCGCTTACACACACCAGAGGCCTGTTTCACAAAAGCAGAATAAAGAAATCCAGGACATGAGAGAAAGTGAGGCTTGACCTAGTCTAGTTAGTTCATCCTGGCTTAATGCGTTTCACGAAGGCCAAGCCAGGCTGAGGAGGGGCGACTAGGTTGAGCCAGGTGTAAGTAATTTAGATAGATGGTCGTTCACTATTTTCCTCAATAGACCACGAGTTCGATCACAGATTTACTGATGCTGAAATAGAGTAAACACGTTCCGCGTACTTTAAACCCAGTGAGAAACAGCTTGTAATGGAAAATTACAAGGAAATAAAGCATATAAGGAAACACGGCTGTCGGCTGCTATAATAGAATAGCTAGAAAACAACGTGCCAGACAATAGCAGACCGACTCAATGTGTAAGTGGCCTAAAAATAGCCTGTGATGTTACATTCACTCACCAATGCTGTTAACAGGAACCATCATAATTAAACCATTCAAGGAGTTACTGTCACTTCGCTTTAAAAGTGAGCGGTGGAAGTTAATATAGTAGATTAATTACAAACACTAATCCACAATGATAGAATACGACGATACCATATACTGTATATATAACAATGATTAATACATGATGTTACATACATGCTTACAGTGTGCACCGGAATGATCACTTACTTCTTACTTTCTAATTTCCTCAATGTCTTTCTTTTTATCTCCAGATCTCGGTCCAAGTCCTGCAGGTTTTTTTTGTGGTTTTGAATGTCGACTCTTTTTAAATAAATCACTTTTTTCATTGATATTTGCATCTCTGCAAACTATATTTGCTTTTTTAAGTGTGTGCTGTATGCCTACAGACATCTGACAGTTTGTCAATTATTTAAAACACATATTAATTAGCACAGCAAGAATTGTGTATGGTGTGCCCTATTACGACCATTATTTATTTCGAAAGAAAGAAAGAAGGCTGGATGTAGCCTAAATGTCAATCTAGTGGAAATACTTATTTAGTCCATAATGGATAAGAAGTCAGTGATGTAGTGCTCATGGAAAACATCATTTTTACCAGGATCCAGACACTGTACAGCCTGAGAGCAGCCTGGCAACATAGTGAGTGTAGGATATCCACACCATGCAGAATTAAGAACTGATATGTGTTTTACAGAATTCACAAATTGTCAGATGTCTGTTCAGCACACACTTAACAATACATACTGAGGGTATTAGAAAGAGAAGTAAGTGATCATTTCAATGTACACTGTCAGTATACACAGTAACAGGATGTATTAATCATTGCTGTGTGTTTCTCTCCCAGCAGACCAGTGATACAAGGAAAATAAAAGATCAAAGCATTGTGGTGTCCTCTCCCTGTTGTTTCATGAATATACAGAACAATATATAGTTACTGGTCCAGTGAACTTTAGAAGACATTTCTAATCAATAATATATTCATCAAACCTCCAACAACAATATGAACAACAGTCTTCATAAACACAATATAACTGTAATAATGACTATCACATGCATGGTTATAAAAAATAAAAAATAATGAAGATCACAATGTTAAAATAAAAGTACTTAACTGAATGATAGTATGTATTCAGTTAAGTACTTATTTTTATTAGCCTGCATTAAAATATGGTATTTTAATGCAGGCTAATAAAAATAAGGCAAAATACATGCATAAGGTCATGGACTAACTGTAAAAAACACATTGGTTTCTGATCAGAGTGACTGCTGACTAAACAGATAAGGCACCAGGATAAATTAAGCCTTAGCCTGGTCTAGAGCAGGCTAGTTGCACAGAATAAATCTCCATGGTAACTTATGTGCCACTGCTTTCGTGAAACCGAGTCAAGGCTAAACTGAGCCAGGATAACTGGAAAACCCCGGGTAAATCCGTTATCTTGTTTTTTGTGAAACAGGACTCAGGTGTCTCATTCAAAGTTGTTTGCCTGAACGAGATACATTTGTGAACAGTATTTTTTGGTAAAAATCTGTTTCAGGTTCATTCAAAGTTTATTTCTTAAGAATAAACTCAAAACCAAACCAAACAGCAAATTATTCTGGATCAGATTTGTGAGTCTTTTTCAGTTTATATTCAGTTATTACTGTCTGTTTTGTTCCATCATCAGCCATCATCATTTCATGGTGAGGGCAATTTGATGACTGGCAAGGAGAGGCTTTTTGCTTGCCAGATAGCTGATGTATCTCAGAGACAGATGTTAGACAAACTGCTTTAGAGGGCAGTGTTGAGAGTGTGGGTGAGGTTAAAGAGGTTCTGGGATGCTGGAACATGCTGTTGAGCCTTCTCAGTGTCGTGGGCCCAACTCGACGAAACACCAGTTATTGACAGAGTGCCCACCTGGTGACCCTGTGGACATGTCTGTTTTATTTCTGTCTTATTTTTTTATATAGCCTTATTTAAACAGGTTTGTCCCATTGAGATCAAAGACTTCTTTACAAGGGAGACCTGGCCAAGACTAGCAGCATCACAGATTTTCAACAATTAACAGAAAAAGCACATAGAACTCAGTAACATTGAAACTTATCATATCAAACATTTGCACATCAACATCCTGGACACAATAGATTTTCTAGTTTTAAACTCATTCAGGGTTATTATATTTAGAAGCTTAAGATCAGTCTGTAGATTGTTCCATGTAGTAGGTGCAGAAAATCTAAAAGTTTTTTTTTCCAATTCAGTTCTGATTTTGGGAACAACAAAACGTGAAAAGTCGTAATTTCCATAATATTTGAAATTTAAAAGAGAAGATCAGTGAATAGGAATTTTACCAAGAATAGTTTTGTAAATAAAAACATACCAGTGACTGAGGCGGCTTGGACATAAAGCAGGCCAATTCACTTTTGAGCATAAAACACAATGGTGGGTAAGAGATCCACAGTTTGTATTGAATCTCAGAGCCGCGTGATGCACGCTATCCAGCATGTGAGAACAGCAAGTAGAGGCATTCATGTACTAAGTAGAGGCATTCATGTACAAAGCAGAGGCATTCATGTACAAAGCAGAGGCATTCATGTACAAAAGAGAGGCATTCATGTACATTCTGTACTATAATACAAAATGTACAGAATGTACATATACGTTCTGTACTATTGTGCACTAGCACACAACTTCATACTGTATTTAAACCATTCAGGCAAAATTATATGTTTCATGTGTACAAGTGAGCAGGCCACAGCATTCAGATGAAACTGCCTGTCAATCTTCGTATCTCATCGTATCTTTGCTTGGGTGGGGTAAGAGTCAAGAATGGTTGAAGTGTGTCAGGTCAGAGTTCAGGTTCATGTGACTTTATTTGTACCCGTAGGCAGATTTGTTTTGCAGCAAAAATAGAGGATGGCATCCGTATTGACAATAAGGTAGAGCACAGACAAGAGACAGACATACCAAAAACATGACAAAGAGTACTCAAAGGCTTACTGGGATCAGGACCCAGCAAAAAGAAGCCACAAGAACAATATAAAAAAAACACTGAAATATCAGGACAAAAAAAGGATGCTGGTGCCTGTCATGGGGCTCAGTAGATTTATGACAGCACATCTTGATACCCACTGCAGGGTACCTCATGACAGGTCTAAACATCATGTAACATGAATACTGGGCATCCACAGGAATGCTCACTCAACTAGGAACATTTCACAAAATGTATTGATAAATGTACGGTAGCTCATGATGATACACTGTTCTCTGCAGCCTTTTATTATGTAACTTAATGATACAGTCTAGCACTATTGCTTTAAGATTTTCTTTTGCTTATGTTGTAACAATAATTAACCATTTTTGTTGACGGTAAACTATTATTATGACACGTAATTATCTTATTATTGCGTTGCCAGTAATGGTCAATCATATCGGGTTAATCTTGTTCCATTGTCATTTTATGTCCTTGAAAGCTGTTCTGCTGCTGGATGAATGTGTTCAGACTTAATCCTGTCTATCTGCAGACATACGATGGAGGTCCATAACCGTCTTGCTTCTTAAAGACTACAAATCACAGTTTCTGGTCATTGAACCAGCTTGTTAAAGGTTGAGGACACGACTCTTTCAATTTTGAAAACTTCTACCTCCTTGTCATTAACGGTAATACAGGCTGGAGGCCATGAGTCATAAACTATTTCCCATAAATCAAGGACCATCAAGGCTTTAGTAATGATAGTCCTTGTTATTTTTAATGAGAAACACCTGTGGAATTAACAAAAAGCACAGAGGAGGTGCATTACTAAAAAGTAAAGAACAAACTAACCCAAACAAAATATGGTATTACGACCCGTGAATGATGCTCACTTGCAAAGGTGTACACATACAGTCTCAGTGGGCTATAAATGTCTAAGTACAAACATCTGCTTCTCGTCCAATAATACTATTTGTACATGTACTGCTCTTATTGTTGTAACAATCCAATTTATCCACAGAGATCATTACACATTTCAGCAGATTTTGTGTGTAAATAGTGTAACTGTTTAAAGAATCTTGTGCTGACCAATTGACCCTTCGCTAAGTCCCGCCCCTCAAATGCCAATCATAGCATCGACCAGCTTCGAGCAGGGTCTGACAACTATCTGGCTCTGCTCCATAGACTATCATGCAATCATTTCAGATTTTCATTATTTTCAGGCTGGTTTTGTAGATTTTGAGCTAGTCATGGTTAAAACGTTGGTTAACTTTTAGAGTCAATTGAACATTCATCAGGAAACAAAAATCCAATAACCCTTGTGTAGCTCTGCTTGTCATCTTCCCAACACTTTCATTCAGATCAAAGATTGTACGAATCATTACAGAGCAAAGTCATACGATGGATGTCCATAAACTTCTTGCTTCTTAAAGCCAACTAATCACAGTTTCTGGTCATTGAACCAGCTTGTTAAAGGTACAGTGTGTACATGTGTGTACGATCTGGCGGTATCTAGTGATGAGGTTGCAGACTGAAACCAACTGAAGCCTCTCCCGTGTGCTAAGCATGTAGAAGAACTACAGTGGCCGACGCAAAAATGCAAATATCCCTCTTTAGAGCCAGTTGTTGTAAGAGTAGCGTAGGTCATTTGGAGCAGTGTTTGGTTTGACCGTTCTGGGCTACCGTAATAGACATGGTGGTACAACATGGCAGACTCTGTGAAGAGGACCCGCTCCCTATGTAGATATAAACGGCTCATTCTAAACTAACGAAAACAACGATTCTTAGTTTCAGGTGATTATACACTAAAGAAAACA
The DNA here is from genome assembly GCA_916701655.1 of Sebastiscus albofasciatus. Lineage (NCBI taxonomy): Eukaryota > Metazoa > Chordata > Actinopteri > Perciformes > Sebastidae > Sebastiscus > Sebastiscus albofasciatus. The sequence continues at coordinate 6,524 of CAKAOI010043925.1, read as the reverse complement.
TACTTGTTAATATTATATTCTATTTCTGCCAATAGATCCCCCTAATTGTTAAACACTGGTCCTTTAAAGGTTGAGGACACGACTTTGAAATTTTGAAAACTGTATGATTTCATCCTTCCAACTCCTTAAGGACATACTAAAACTTAGTTTTACCATCTTTATAGCCTTCTGCTAAAATTCTATCAACATAAATGGCTTCAATGGAAGCCTTTATAAATGCATTTTAATATTAGCATCCCAACATGCCAAGCATTGCTAAATGTCAGCATGTTAACATGTTTATTATGCTCTATTAACTGTGGGCACGTTAAGATGCAAATAAAGCATATTGGCACTCAGCATCAGGGTGCAGCTGAGTACAGCTGAACAAACAACAAACAACAAAGCTGTTTCCAATTTTCTTCCATCCTACTAACAGTTTTCTTATGTGTAGTGAGTGGTACAGCCTCAAATGGTTGCAGACTGATTGTAGTCTTTTTATGTTGTGAATAATGATAAACAAATATTTCTCCTAGGACTGTGTGAAACATAGAATGCTCACTTAAAAAAAGACAGTCTGGCTTTCTATTATCATGCTTGTTTCCAAACCTAACATATCACATCATGATATAGTTTAAAAGTCTGTGCCTTCTAGACGGTGACAGGAACGTTAATATTGCCAGTGCTTAGCAGCGGTGTTCTCACAACTTAACCACTTGAACGCCAAGCATATTGTGTACACGACTTCCCATGTTGCAAACACAAGCTCATGCGTTTCATTTGAAGGCACCATAAGCCCAGACTGTCTGGGGCGGAGGTGAGGGTGTTGGCACATGCAAATTTCCTTTAATTTTAGTGCATTATATGACTCATGCAAACATTATATTTCATTTGAAATGTATTTTCTAATAGTAATGTTAAGACAAAAGCTCTGGACAAAATGGACATCTGCAGTCACCAATCAAAACTGTCTATGCTCATCCGTTGACAAACAGGGACTTCAGGTTTTACTCACTCATGAAAAATGTTGATGAGTTTTTAGTTCAGTGGTGCTTTACAAAACATGTCTGTTCAGTTGTTGAGAGGGATGTGCTTTAACCCTGTGTTTCCTTTTTCCTGTTAACACTCATGTTGAAATTGTCTTTATTAATTAAAAAATACTGTAGGCTATCTCTCCATCATCTGCTACTGTCTCTCTCTCTCTCTCTCTCTCTCTCTCTTCTCTGTCTGTCGGTCTCTCTCTCCACTGTGACTTTAAGAAAATGCGTTTGCATAGTTTTCATAGTAAAATTAATTAGTCGTTTACCGGTTTAGTTTGATTCGGAGCCACACCGTAACGTTAGGTAATGTTATGGAACATGAGGTTTGTAAAATAAAATAAAACGGCACCTACCCTCATGATGAAAAGTAATGTGATTAAAATGTGAATGCCTCCCTTTGTCTGCTGCAAGCGGGAGAGACAATAGGTTTTCTGACAGCAGTGAAAATGTTCTTGAAAGGCTCAAATATGAATTGAAGCAAAGTATTTCGTAAGATGAAAACGTGTTGTGAGTTTAGGAAATGATTACATCTCTTTTTTCAATAAATGTTGACTTTTGGACTTCACAACGCTCCGGAGTTATTGGAAATGTTTGGATCACTCGAGTCGTAAACAATCCTACAGTACGCAGCCACCTCTGGAATCTAATTCTACAAATAGTATATTATATTATTAGTGTAGCCTGAACTTGATCTGCAACTGTGCGGAAATACCGGGTTTAAGCAGAATGAGGTCTATTAAGTATTGTAGTATTTTTTTTTAGCTTCACATACGCTTACATTTGATATTATATTCGGGGCTACACTGGAAAAATGGCCTGGTTACGCCACTGTGTCTGATATGTTTTGTTGCCCTAGTGCCCTAGATTAACTGTGTACGTATGTCCAGTCGGTTTCCCGAACATGTTTCTTGTCTTATCTTTATGACCAGTAGTTTATTGTAGAACAAGTGTATCATTCCAGTAATTCAGACCAGGTTTCAGATAAGTGTACCGATCTGGGATTATATACTATACAGTAATAGAAACCATCTTGGGGAGAAATACAAGGTTGTATTGCTACCATGTCAATAATAATAATAATAACAATAATAATAATAATAATAGTAATAATAATAGTAATAATAGTAATAATAAATTGGACTTATATAGCGCCTTTCAAGAAACCCAAGGACGCTTTACAAAGAGGGCACACAAAATCATACTGAGAAATAAAACAGAGGTAAAAACTGTAGCCAGGTAATTGAAACGAGTGATGTGTAGGAAGAGTTAGAGGTTATAGGCCTTGATGAACAGGTGGTGCAGGCCTGCCCTCTGGGTATTTGAGCACTTATACAACACTGTATTTCCTGCTAAGCATATAGTGAGATTAGCAGCCAATAAGACACCTTAAAGGGAAGCAAAAACAAGAGGTGCTGAAAGAGACATGATAATGTCAGGTTTAAGCATTGTGTTACGCTGTTGCGTGATCAGGATGCCTAGCATCACAATAGTTGTCATGGGTATAATGGTAGGCGGTGATTCCATGACAGCGTTGCGACATCATGTTCCGCTTGTGCTTTCTTCCTTCTCACGTTCCAAGTTGGTACTTTTTTCTTTGTTTCAGCTTATCTTGTGACATCGTTTTGACATTTTGCACATGGCTGCTTCCTGCAGGCTTCGAATTTGCGAGCAGGTGAATCATGGGCTTTTCTTTGCCAAATGTAATTTTTTTCATTTTTTTGTATTTAACCTTTGTTTAACCAGGTAGGACTCATTGGGATTAAGAATCTCTTTTGCAAGAGAGACCTGGCCAAGACAGCAGCATTTAAACATACATTAAAGTTTCAGATGCCACAACATAAAACAAATGCAACATAAATACATAGCATAATATCATACAAAACACATTAAAATCAAGTGTTTGAAGCCAACGTTAAAGTGAAAATATTCAGAAACACAGACAGCTCATCAAAAGTAATCAGATTTCCCAGTTTCAACTTAGCTTGCAATGTATTCCAGGAAAAGGGAGCGGAATAGCTAAAGGCCATCTTACCTCATTCTCTGCGGACCTTAGGTACAGATAATAAGTGCAGGACAGATAATAAGTACAGTACGGTAATTCACCAAGGAGATGCTGGAGCTCTTTTTGTCTGTGCTGTTTTAGATGAGCTGAGGACAACAATCACCACAAAATATAAACCAAACATTGAAAATGAGAGCCACAAATTACTACTGTATACTGCATGTGTTTATCCACATAATCAACACATATTCCATGGTGTTTGAATAAAGCAGACGTGCAGGTGTTAAAAAGGACAGAGGCACTAAGGTAACCTTACCAAAACCATTAGGAAAGTAAGTTCACTTCAGCTGTCAGACATGTGTGACAAGCATGTGCAGCAGCTGCTCTGTCATTGACAGTAGTATAGGGTGGAGACGATGAGTCACAAAGAATGTCCTATTATTCAAGGTGCAGCAAGGCTTCAGTAATAATCATCAGTGTTATTTTTAAATATGAAAACCCCCTGTGGAAATAACAAGCATGGAAAAAGTGCATCAATACATCATGGGCTATAAATGTCGAAGTACAAACATCTGCTCCATGTCCAATAATAGTATTTGTACATGTACTGCTCTTATTGTTGCAACAATACAGTTTATCCAGAAATCATTAGACACTTATGAAATAAATAGCTTAGTTAAATATGAACACAAATATTGGGGCAATTGTAAAGTGGGTCAAGATATGTTCTTCTTTTGTACTATAATGTAGTATTTTATAGAAAAAAAAGGCATTTAATGAAGCATTTTTAAGTGTAAGTGCTCCAGATGAAGCTCATTCCTTTCTGTCATGAATTGGTCTTTGTGTGAGAAAAGGAAATATATGCTACATGAAAAAAAAAAGACGTTACCTTGTGTTCCTCAAATTGGCGTTTAGTTAAGCAAGACACTATGAAACTAAAAGAACACAGACCTCACACTCGGGTCAAATATAATGCAATGACTGTTGTTTATTTAATGGCATAAAAAGGCCTGAATCCTTTTAATCCTTCGATAAACTTGCCAGGTGTCGCACAAGATGACAAACCTGTTTAACAGAGAGTTTCCAATTGTAAGAACAAACACTTCTCAACTATTTGTGCAAGCTGATCATGCTCATATTTGTTAACCTCAATAATGTTGGCTGTCTCTGTGGTGAGTGGAAGTCAGACAGGACGTCTATAAAATGAGAAAGCTGCACTTTTCGCTGCTCTTTTTATTGTCATGTTTGTCTTTTGTCCTTTTTCGCTGCAGAGCTGATATTGTTTAGTACTATTTTGTATTTCATTACTTTGGGCAAATTGTATCTGTGTTCATTAAGCCTTCGGTTTTATACATGAATGGACATAAGCACTTGCACTCCTTTTCTAGCTTTTTATATGCATAAAATGGGGTTTGATGAAAGTGATTTCAAAATTTGCGGATGTCAGTCTAATCAGAAATGGGATAAGATTTCCTGCAAGTTGAAAACTCCTTTTAGCGTAATCCGTCTGGTGAAAGACGCCTTGAATTTATGGTCTCCAGTATAAAGTACACTGCTTCCTTGTTATGCTCACAGTCAAGGTGAGGTGAGGTCTGTATTATACAACTTTATATACAAAGTCAGTGTAATCATCAATGGCATAAATGACTCATGCATTGTCTAAAAGAGCTGTACTTCCTGCACATGTGGGAATTACACTTCTGACCAACAGAACTGTGAGGTGTTGTCCAGCTCACTAACTGATCATCTACAAAACTGGTGTTTTCAATTTTAATCTATTATTGGTTATGGAATTATTGTTCCTCTTACTGTGCAAAATCGTTGCTTGATTGTAAAAGCAGAATTTCTCAGCACTCACTAACCAACCCACTGGAGAAATATGTTTTCTTGCCAAACCCTGAGGTTGACTACCAATGTTTCAGCCATTGCTGTTAATTTCTGCTTTTTTTTTTTATATGTCCTTCAAAGAGGGAACTGGACGTGATTAGTGCAACTCTCCTGGGGATGTTGCAAACACAATGATGGGCAGAAAAGTGAACCCGTACTTTAACAAGCAGACAAACTCATTGAAATTGATGAGAAAACAATGATTTAAAATATTCTTTCTTCTGCATGAATTTGTTCCTTCACATATGAAAGTAAGAAAATAATCCCACTATCACTCTCTGATGCTCACTCATGATGTGCAAGAACATTTTTTTTTGTTTTTGCATGTCTGTGCAACCTTTTCCTCAACTTTTCAACAATTTCTACTGAAGCAGATGAAGCCATACGTGTTAAAATTATTCTTTAAATAATCTTAAAGCAAAGAAGGGGTTAGTGTGCACATCCAGCCACGCAGCTGGGTGCAGGTACAGGACAAAAACAACAGGAGCGGCTATCCACACTGAAATTTGCAATGTATTCCTGACTACGACCTTGTAGGTCAAAGCATTGCATCAATACATTTTTTGGGAGCGTACAAATTGATGTTTTTTCTTTTGATTTCAATAATGTTCACACCTGACTTGGTTGAAACAAAGGCCAAGGATCAGTTGGATGACGGATCAATTTGCAGGGAGTTTAGGATTCAAATCTCTTGCCTCCTGAGTCAAAACATGCAGTCGGAATAATTAAATCCAACATCCAACAAGATCTTGTAGTCTGAACTATGTGTTTGTTGACAGCTGTAATCTGTCATTAAATATCGAATGCTGTTTTTTTTAATATAGACAATTAGAATTTCAAGGTCTTGTAGTGTGTTTTGGGCTCAGATAGTACATTATGTAATAAAGCCTCTTATTCATATTATCAGTGACATTACTGTAAGCCAGGCTTTTCGCGGCCGATGAACTTTTCTCAAACCTCTGTTCTTTGTTTTGTTATCAGTGACAGCTTTGAAAACGCCTTTGTATCCACAGCAGCCGTAGGGCTCCCCACCCAAACACACACACACACACACACACACACACACACACACACACATACAATATACAAGGTAAACTTATGTTTGATTCTACCTTTCCTCATTCCACGACAATGTCTCACACATGCAACCTATTATGTATTTACCTGTTATTCTCTGGGGTTAACAACGTCAGTTGATACTGCTGCACTGTACCTCAACCTGCCAAAAAAAAGTAATTCAGAGGCTAAAGATGGATAAGTGTGCACCCCTTCCTCTTTTCAGATACTTTCTCAAGTGCATCAGTTTCTGTGTGGCACAACATGGCATCATCAGTAAACAATTAAATAAAAAAAAAAGAAGAAAACTGTCCAAATGTTGCAAATCTCTTTGCTGTTGGCTATCAATATAGAGTACAATGAAGTAAAAGATTCATACAAAAATCCAGTGAGAAAAGACTGGATCCGGTTATGTCAAATAATATCATGAAAAAGGAGAAGAAGGTCAAAAAGTAGACAAAAATATTTTCTAAAATTTGTCTGAAATAATCTTTAGACACCTCATTAACATTAAAATTATAATAGTGAATAAGAAAATGATTTATTCAAATAACTTCATA
>CAKAOI010043924.1:0-27730 GCA_916701655.1 Sebastiscus albofasciatus | reverse complement strand
TTCAAGGTTGTTTTCATTTATGCAATTTAGAGTTTGTAATTACAATAGTTTATAAACCAATTTTTAAGTAGATGAGCATGTAGACAAACTCATTAAGTACACTAGAGAAAACAACTTCAACATTAAAAATTGAAATAAAATTAAGAAAAGAAATAATAATAATAATAATAAAAAGAAAGAATAGAGTTAAAAAAACACAATATATATATATGGAATATATGGAATATTTTAGTTCCCTTCTTTTAGCATTAATGTTTGGTATTTATGAATTCTTGGAAAGGTTTTTCTTGTGAATGTACATCTGTCTGTTGTAGTTCGTTAAAAAACGATTTGCAGGAGAAAGCACAAGAATATTTGCATAAAAAATACCAAGGTACTTCCCATCCTCGGCTGTGTGTGTCACCTGGTCCTGTAAAGTCTCACAGCACTGAATAAAACAAACAGACCATGTGAGAAAAATCACTTTTCATCTCTTTTATAAAATATTTATAATAATTCAAGTATTATTCATTTATCAGCGGGGTGCAGTTCATTTTAAATGTGTCCCAGTTTTCCCAGCTTTGGCAGAATCGCCAGGTGGTTTTAAGTAACTCAACATACAGGCCACATCTTTAAGAGCAGCTCGTCTTCATCAGGTGTCTGTGAGGAGACGGGCTGTCCAGTCTTTAACTCGTCTCTGAAAGCAGCTTCTGGAATCGATGGCTGATCTCTGCAGGCCCCAAAGACACCATCATCTCAGCTACACTGGGGCCCTGCTGCAGGTTCAGAGGAGAACAGAGGATCAGAGGTCAGTGAAGTAATGCAATCAAACCAGACAGTTAAGAAAACAGACTGTGAAAAGCAATCATTTACTTCCTCTTTCCGCAGTCTGTCTCTGAATATGAGCAGGGTTACTGTGCTGCATGAGTCACTGGAGGATTTCTGAGGCTTTAGTCATTACTATAATTTTAAACGTGCTATTTTAGAGTTTAGCTTAGTCATGCCGTGGACGGAAATAAAAAAAAAAGGGACACGTGCAATTATAACAGTCCAGCAAGGAATCTTTTTTTTTGACTGATGATGATGATTTGACAGAAATGCTTGAATCTGCTGAGGTGGAATGTGAGAAATACAATTGCAGAAATGAAAATTGCAAGTGAGCTGTAAAAAAATGATTAAAAGGTTGTTATCAGTTCCTCTGAAAGTCAAAATGATCTTAAAATATTACAGTGCAGGTGGTGTTCTTGAGGTCGACAAACAAAACCTATGCAGAACTTTAATTTTGATTTGACTTCAGGGCATAACAGTGGTTCTTGATCGGAGAGTCTATCTGTCTAAAGCTGGAAAAGTATGATGACAAGCTTTAATGAAGATATTGAGGGGACTGGACATAACTACAAGCTCTTGTGATTAATTTGGGGACTGGATGAATTTAAAAGAAAATGTCATAAAAATGATAGAAAATAGTTAGACAGGGTAGAGTTTCCTGCAGCTGTTCATAGAGAGGCAAAGTCCCGCCCCTTCCGGTGGACCAACATGGGACCTTATATTTCTGAAAGAATATGAACGGTAGTCAACGGAGAGAGACAAATATTATTTTTTTTATCCCATTTGAATTGCGCCATGAATCACACATATGATGTTTGTTAATTTAAAACATAATTTTGCAAGTCAAGAAAGTCGCAGTTTGTTGTAAAACTGTTGAAGTATCAGACTGTGAAAATACGTAATTAGAAAGACGACACACCCAAAAGCCGCGTAAGTGACATCTCTCTCACTGAAGCTACGATGCCTGTGTGTTTCCTACCGGGATTTACTCACACCAGCAACGGGTCTTGAACGTCTTTCACTTCCCGGGTGATAAAAAGACCAGGAGTCGCTGGATGAAACACATCAGATAAGATAACGTTTCATTTGTGCCATTGTGTCATAGCTACGTTAGCTAGCTAGCTAGTGTTGGTGACGTATATTGTGCGAGACGAGAGATGTAGTTCACTGAGCGGTTTAACACAAAACTAAATGATACCATGACAAGCCTACGACAAACTTATGGCAAAATTATGTTTTAAATTGACAAACATCATATGTGTGATTCATGGCGCAATTCAAACGGGATCAAAAAAATATTTGTCTCGCCATTGACTACTGTACATATTTCTTCCAAAATAAGGTCCCATGGTGGTCCACCAGAAGGGGCGGGACATCCCCTCTCTATAAAACGACCCCTACTCTGCCTCTTTAGAGTGCTGCAGGGATGACGTATATTTGTAGGCCAACCAGGAAGTTAGCTTCACCCTGGGTTCCCTCAACAAAAATTGGGTTTTTGAATTATTGCAGAAAATAAACTCTGTGGCAAACAAACATTTATGATACTTACACGTGTAAATGCAATCGCCGGAAGTAAAAAGCAAACGTTAGACTATAAACAAACTACACCACGGTTGCATGAGTATATACAACGAGGCCGTAAAGGCGGATGAGTCGGCGTGATGGCGTTTAGTAGTCTCATTTAGACACTTGTTAGCAACCGCCTTTTTTAAGACACATAAAGGCTTAAAAATTCAGAAAGTGGGGTATTTGTTGATGTATTTTATATCGTAGAACAAAACGTTAACATCTCTTCAGCTTGTGTGAACCACAGACCTTATTTCAGGCATCTAACTAAAAACACATTCAAAAAACCCACTGACTTCCAGACGAGGGAACCGGAAGTGCTAAAATGAAAACTCATTTCCAGGTTTTAGGACTCATTCATGCACCACTCTATAACCACTGAATTAATGACCATCTCTGCTAAAGCCCACTGCAGACTACATGACATGTCTGTACCTGCAAACCACTGAGAGCCAGGCGTAACAGCTTCATCACTTCTCTGTACTTGGTGGCTTTAGCCTGCTTCGTCAGAGTCTTCAGATCTTTACTGAGTCCATCCACCGCCAGCTCCTCACCTCGCTCTGCTATTAAACTGCAATGCACACACACACACAGAAATGTTCATATTCCTGTTACGTATAGTGAAACGTGCAGTTGGAGAGTCATTAATGCTACATACTTGAGCACTAATGAAGCAATGTGTGGGGCCTCTGCAGTGAGTGCTGCCACCTGCTGGCTGGAGACGGAAGGACGAACCCACAGGTAAGAGTAAGCGGGACTTACAAGCTCTTTAAGGGAGGATATGTGACCCTGTAGAGAGGGGAAGAGGATCGTTTCAGTATTACTGTAGAGAAACAGGACCAGTAATGAGAAAAAAGAGCAGCAGTCACATTTGATTGCCCCTAAGAGACAATAGGTAAGAGAGAAGGTTATTGGGCTGGGAATAAAATAAAACATGTATCACTTCATTGCAGCAATTACGGTTTACTTATTTACACAGAGTCAGATTATCATGGCAAACAGCATCTTAATCCTCTCAAGTCCTTGAAGGAAAACCCAGATAATTGAGATCATGTGAATGTCACACAGTTAACCCACTGATGTAACTGGTTTTACGGCTTCCGCATACCAGAACATTTTAAGTAATTTATCAGCCTGATTTAAAAAATCCTCCCATGTTTCCTTTTTGCTCTGAACTGAAAGTAAACACACAGCACCACCAAGTGGACAAACAAAGAAGTTTCACACATACATGTTTGATAATACACATACAGTAAATGCAGTTGTAGTTATTGTACAGAGATTTCTGGCTGGAAGCTGGAAGATGCCAGTGTTTCTTAAATCCTCTGTACAGTGGCTTTGCTACGCTCCAGCTCTGCAACAGACTTTGTTTTTTTTTTACTTTTTTGACTTTTATCATTGAGTAAACGGACGACCCCTGACGACTAAGTGATTATTTTATGGATATTTCGTATTATATTCAATGCATAACAATCACAGTACAGAACAACTGATTAACTGTACGATTCACCCAAATAGTGAACGCAATAACAGCAGAAAGTTTGTGTAAAACAAGCGATTTAGATGAATTTTGAGCAGATTATTTCCTGTGAATATTGCAATCAATCAATCATTTAACATAACATAGGCTTCTCTTTGGACATATTCAGTGTTTTCTTCTCTCTGACGTTTAGCCTTTGTTCTATTTGCTCTTTGGTTGTTTTAACTGCATACTTTTCTAAAGCAGGACGAGGCTGTTTAGTGGAGAGGGAACGCTCTCTGTGAATATAACTTCTGTTCAGGTCTTCACTGTGCCCTTATCCCTGTATCTTCTTTTTATATCACAGACTCACAGTATGGTCTTATGATCCTTCACAGCTGCTCTTTTAACTGTTCCGAAGGTTGCCACAAAAACCTTAGGGGATGCTACACTCTGCCTTTAAATATTAGACTTGCTGACTCGGTGGACAGTTTTAAACAACTCAAAACGTTTCTCTTTTTAATATTGCCTATAACTAGCAGCCGTCTGTTTTTATTTTATATGATTTTCTCTAATTTTAAAAAATATTAACACTGATTTTCTCCCTTCATCCTTGTGTATGGCTTTTAAACTTGTTTTTGTTTGGTGTTTTTGCTGCTGAATTGTGATGCGCCCCAGTAGCGCACCTGATAGAGTGGGCGCCCCATTTACCGAGGCTGAGTCCTTACCGCAGCGGCCTGGGGTCCGAGCCCAGCCAGCGGCCCTTTGCTGCATGTCATCCCCTCTCTCTCCCCCTTTCATAACCATCACTGTCACTATCAAATAAAGGCAAAAAGCCAAAAAAATAATCTTAAAAAAGAAAAGAAGAATTGCAATGCACTTTGTGCTGCATTCTGTGCATGAAAGGTGCTATATAAATAAAGGTCATTCATATTCGTGAGTATGCTGTTATGGTTACCTTACGAAGCTGTAGCACCCGCCTGATGTAATCCTCATGTAGTACTTCTTCATCCTGGATCTCTGCTGTACAGGCCTGCTGGATCTGTCCCTGCAGATCTTTTATCAGCAAACGACACTGCTCCTCGTCTTCAATACGGTGCTGCAGGTGAATTCTGCCACAATCAGAGAGATTACTGATATACTGTATGAACTATGACCTTTATAAGGAAAAGAATAGCCATGCTAACAGCCCTGAGGCTGTACAGTACATAACAGCCCAAGGATAGCAGCAGAGGATGGCCATGTTGATACCAAAGGATTTATCGTATGTACAGTCAGTGGACACTTAAAAGGAAAAATTCAATAATCATGTGCTTATTTACTTTTTTTGCAAAGAGGTAGATGAGAACTGATGTTATTATGAGAAATACAGTACAAAGGAGAGGAGAGACAAAGAGCTCTGACTTACCTGTTGAACTCTGGTAGTTTTTCCAGGTCTAACAGAGCAGAATGTGATGTGATCTTTGAAGGATTAAACTCAGAGATCAGTTCATCTATCCTCCGTCCTATACGATTGGCTATAAAGCAACATAAGCAATTTAGTCATTCATTCCTTTCAAAGCTGATCTGGTTTCCAGATGTCATTTTAAATACAATATATGTGTGCAGTTAAATGCAAGTCATAATTTTCTCTGTTTATTCCTCCGTCACTCACTGTTGAATCCAGACCCACAGTTGGTTGTGATGTCTAGCAGAGCCTCCGGCAAGACTCCGTCTCTCTGGAAGTTTTGGATGAATATATCCCCCTGCCTCTTGGACAGTTTACTGCCATCTTTGTTCATCAGGAGCGGCAGGTGTCCGAAGGTGGGCGGCTGCCATCCAAGAGCGCGGTACATGAGGAGATGTTTGGAGGTGGAGATGAGCCACTCAGACCCCCGCAGCACGTGGCTGATCTTCATGTAATGATCATCTACTATGTTAGCAAGGTGATAGGTGGGAAAACCATCTGCTTTTATCACTACAGGGTCCCCCTCCACCTAAAAAAAGAGGACAACAGAAGTTACTCTGTGAACCCCCTCAGACATTTGAGTTTTAGTTTATTTCTAGAAACAAAAACTGTTATCAAGCCACATTTGCAATGTCAGAGAACTTGGATTCAAATGAAATGAGTAAATTTAAAGGCAAAAATTAATAAAAACAGCAGAGAGAAAGGGAGAACTGATGATCCTCACACCTAAAACAATGTGTGACTCTATCTTACATGATTTAGTGTCAACCCCAATGAAACACTACAAATCTGACCTGGGCCACCTCATGATGATTCCGTCCAAAGATCAGATCCTGAAAAGGCTCGACACCTGCTTCCAGACGAAACCTGATCACATGCGGCACTCCCTGAGCCAGTTTCTCCTGGACCTGCTCGGCCCGAAGGTGACGACACCTGTTATCATACCTGGGGAGAGAGGGAGAAACACAGCTGATGCTTTAAATCTGACAAAAACGTCCTTATGTCTGGCTGCTTATTATCTTCATATCAGTGAGAATATAATTCGGTGAAACTGTAAATCGTGTGTGTGTTCATGTTATATAACCACCTCGGCGTCTGTCCGCTCCTTAAGGCCTCTTTTTTGAGCAGGTCGAGTCTCTGAGAGCTGCAGAAACAGTGGTAGGCGTGATCGCTCTCGACAAGCTGCTGGGCCGTCTGACTGTAGAGGTCCAGTCTCTGAGACTGCAGGTATGGACCCACCGACCCACCTCGACGAGGACTCTCATCTGGAGGTACACCTGTAGGTGAAAGTGAGCTTAGGTCAAATTCTAAGAATGACTGTAACATAATAAACCATTGCAACATAACGTTTTGTTAACCCTAAGATACCCGTCCACTTAGACCTGTTTTTGTCTTTTTCAGGGGGGATTAGGGGAAGTTAACAGGTCAGTAGTATGTGTCACATAGAAGTGGTGTACATCATCTGAGAGCTGGGAACCTGAAGATTAATTTGAGATGCATTGTGTGTCAATTTGTTCTAGTCATAAATCTGTAATAAACATGAAAAAATGTGAAAATGTATAAGGGCTTAGAACATTAAGATAGAAGTATATGTATATCATTCCCATGCTCCATTATGTCTCATAAATTGTTGCAGCAATTTTGGGGTTGGTAACATTTGTTACACAGATTTCGTGCTTGTGAATTGATAAAAAATTACCAATAATCCCTCCAAAATACCACATTAAGACACCAAGACCTTGAGGAACATCATAGAAAAAGCCATGCTGTGATTTGGTATCAAAACTTTAGGATTTCTGCAAGAATTGCATTTTTTGGCGATTGGATGGCGAGCATTTCAGTTCTGTAAATTGCTCAGAAACCCCCTTATTGTCAATCTACCTAGTAAACCCATCCATCCTCTGAATGCCCTAGGTCTCTAGTTTGTGGCTGTGAAGTTTCATGAGGCTGTGATTATCCAGAGGTCACCAGAGGTCATTTTATACAGTGAGGTCAATTTTCAAAAAATGGTCTCACTACAATGAAATGGCTCTTACGGGGACTAACATCATCACACATGAATACAATTGGGATCATTGAATCCACAAGAGTCTCAGCTTTACAGTGATACCCAATTTATGCAATTCATAGACTGTTTAGGGACCCCAGTATGCAGAAATATTCAAATTCATTCATTCATTCATTTTTAGAATAGACGAAAATAACACATTTATACTGCATGCATAAAACTGCATCGCTTTTGCCCAAAACTGCATGTGATTATCATAAAGTGGGCGTGTCTGTAAAGGGGAGACTTGTGTTTCCTACCGGCCCACTCCAGCATGTCCTCTATGGCCTCTGCAGCTCCTGATACCAGCCTGCTCTGATCAGTGTCCTCCAGTCGCAGGACGAACGAGCCTCCATACTTCTTGGCAAAGATGTAATTGTAGAGAGCAGTTCGGAGGCCTCCGAGGTGCAAGAAACCTGCAGCACAGAATAATATATAGTTAGAACATCAGACTGATGGAAATTATATCTAAAGAGACTGTTTTTCAGATGCAGGATTAAGAATATTAACATAATAAACACTTTAACTTCGTACCGAGCTCTTTTCTTACTGCATGTCTATTCAATATACTGTTTAAACTCAGCACAGTTGCAGATAAAAGTTAGGCTACACTAACATAATTAGTATTATACTATTTGTGGAATTAGATTAATTGGTGATTACATAGGATTGTTTCTGACTCGTGTGATCCAAACATTTCCAATAACTTCTAGTTCAATAGAAAGATAGACAAATACAAAATTGATACACAGGAATAAAGAATAGAAACATGAGAATAAAAACACAGTAGTGAAGTGATAGTCTAGCCACCAGATATGTTACAGAGGTCACTTATATAATAATAAAGTATGTGCTAATGGAGGTAACGCAAATGTAAGGTGAATAAAAGTTAAAAAAAAAAACTGTGCAAGAATAATGATTATAATATCAAATACAAATTGTAGATACATATCTGAACAAATACAAATGCAGATTGTGCATAAGGCTAACTGGTAACTTACAGTCCAGCAAAGGGTGTTTAAAAAGTAAAAACAGTGCAAGAATAATGATTATTGAGGAAAAATATAAAAGACAAATAGAAGCTAAATATATAAACAAATACAAATGCAAATTGTGCAAAAAGCTAACGTAGCCAGTAACTGACTGACAGTCAGTGGTAGAATGTAACTATGTAGACTATATTTACACTTTTTACATTTTAGGCTACTTTCTACTTCTAATCCACGACCTTTTGGCTGCAAATATTGTACTTTTTACTCCACTACAAAGTATATTTGTCAGCTTTAGTTACTTTGCAGATTCAGATTATTAATACAAACTATAAATCAACTGATCAATTATGAAATGTTAAGATACCCAGCATATAAAGTAATTAAAAGTAGCTCCACATGTGATGAACACATTAATGCATCAATAATTATAATTCAGTGATACTTTTTACTTTTACTTTTGGTACTTAAAGAATATTTTCCTGATAATACTTTTGTACTTTTCCATAAGTAAGATTTGGAATTCAGGACTTTTACTTGTAACAAGAGTATTTTTACACTGTAGTATTGCTACTTTTACTTAGATCTGAATGCTTCTTACAGTCCAGCAGCCTAATGACAAACAAAACAGGTGAGCATTCAATTAATTTCAGCCCACCATCTCTGAGAGGAGTTGATTAGTTGATGGACTGATGGAGCTGTGGTTATGAGAGAAACACTGAACACTGTTCCTCTGGATCACCTTACAGGACATGTTAACAGTACTGCGTTTAGATTGAGGAGCTCACCTGTCGGACTGGGTGCAAACCTGACCCTGACGTCACCCTGAACCGTGGAGCAGCATCTGGTACCGACCAGCTGGAGTCTAACCGGCCTGTTTCTGACCGCTGACAGACACCGGAAACATTTCAACAACATCATATTTATAAGTTACTGAAACTGCATTTCGATAAACGAGAGTACGACAATAACACGAAACGATATAACACTAAAAGTTGTCCCTCAACATGTGTTTCTAGCAGAGCAGAGGCGTTTGTTTGGGTCAAACATGATTCGAGTTCTTCTTCGTTGAAACCGAACCGGAAGTTGAATTGAGCATCCTCAGAGCGCACACTGCCCTCCAGCGGAGGAACATGTAAAATAAAATAAAATAAGATATAACTTTATTAATCCTGAAGGAAATTCTTGTGTCAGAGATTGCTAAAAAATACAACAAAATTACAACAAGTTCAAGTGTATAAAATAAAAAAAAGTACTATTTCTAGCACCAGTGCCTAATAGAATAAAAATTAAGTAAGATACATTTAGTAAAATGAGTAAATAAGATAAGTAAAATAAAAAAAGAGGTAAAGTAAGCTAACAAACAGAAAAGTAAGTAATATTGCACATGTTGGACATTAATATTGCACACAGTGATATTGCACATGAGAATGTAAAAAGTAGTATTGCATATGATATTGATATTATATGTGTACTATATATTTGTACTGTAATCTCTTCTTCTACCAGATTCATATGGTTTGCCATAGTAATAAGGTTGTAAACTGTTTGTAAAACACTAAGTAAACTATATGTTAAGTGACAGTATAAAACCTTTGTGTCACTTTTGTGCAATGTAAGTACTGTAAATCTACTGTTACTGATATGTGCAATAACATGCTGATCACTCTGTGCAATAATTATATAATTATCTGACGGACACTTTGTGCAATAATCTGGCAAAACTGTCATCTCATCAATATACATATTGTATTTTTATATTTATATTGTATTACCTTTAATATTTTTTATATTTATATTGCACTTTCTCTTTTTTTATTGTATTATCTTTTCATTAGCACCTATGGGATTGTCACAATCTAATTTCATTGTACTACACAATGACAATAAAGGATGACGCAGCTAATTCTTAAAGGCTTGCTTGTACTTTATTTGAGTATTTAAATTTTACACTACATTTCAGAGGGAATTATTGTACATTTTACTCCACTACATTTAATAGACGCTTAAGTAATCTAATACTTGAGTCTGATGACTCTGGAGCAATGAGAAGCAGTCAGGGAATAATCATGAGGATGTAGAGCGGAGGCAGTCGAGGGAACGGTCATATGATGCTGAGAGTCGAGGAGCCACTGAGGAAAACACTGCAAACAAACTGGTTACTGCCAAGTCATGTTGTCACATGTTCAACATCAAGAGTTGCTGTTGTATAAACATTAAAGCTGAAATTATTTATTGAAATGAGTGTTTAAAAAACTTAAAATTATTTGAATCATTATTTTAGACAAGTTAAATCATCTCGCAATGTGGCAAAATTGTATTTCTGCTCTTTTGAAAAAAAGAATCCAACTACATCCCTAAATGACTGCTTAAAGTAGTGTTATATTTTTCACTGCACAAATGCAAAATCTTACCAAGTATATTTGTCTAATTACTAGTCAAATGATCTCATAACACTTAATATAAGACACAATCACCTAACAAGTAACATTTCGGTATAGGGACTTGTTTGTAGACAATGCATCTTGAATATCTTATTAAAGTGGCAGTAGGCAGTATATTTTTGGCATCATTGGGCAAAAACTTCACACAACACCCAAACTTTCTCATTTTACTGCTAAACCGTGCACTACAAGCTGATTCTGAAAACATTTGAGGCGAGAAATAGGCATTAACGTAACATAATATTGATCCATATTTAATCAGCGCTGCCTAGTTTGACCGTTTGGTCGGAGTTCGCGAGCGATTGACAGCTGGCTCTCATAGACGGCAGCTGGACAGCAGACCTCAGATCAGGTCTTACTGCTTGTTTTCCTCCGGTCTGTAAAATCTTGCAGATGCCGTTAGGAGCACTGGAGGACACAGAGGCACATGATTTTTTTTCAGGTTACCTGTTTCATGTACTACTGTTACGATATGGAGACCGTTTTATAAAAATAACTTTTTTTAATCATATTTGCTACAATCTCATCTACTACAGCTTTAAGTGAAAAAAATACTTTTGAGTATTACAGACTTATTAAGACACACAACACTTCCTAATACTAGTGAAATATAACTCAAAATGAGTTTTCCCAGCTATTTACAGATCTCTTTTTATCTTGAAAGGCCTAAATATTACATGTTATTTCAATAAGTCTTGCCAAGCCAATCTTCACTTGCTCCATTAGTAGATTTGTTTTACTTATTACAAGCAAAAATCCATTATATTCATTTTTTTACCTATTTTTTAAGTGGCCTTTTGCCAGTGCTTCCACCTGTAAACAAACCATTGACACTTAAGTGCAGCTTAATAAAAAAAAGGTTAAACACATTAGTTTATTTACATTTGTTCAATATTCTTCTTTAGTATAATAAATCAGATGGTTTCTGCTCTGACTGAAAAACAGAATTATTGAGACCTGTGAGTTTTATCTAACATTGTATCTGTGTATTGTGGTTGTCAACCTCATTTCTACTTCTTAAATTTAGGAATAAACTTCCGGTTACTTTAACTACAACATTATATCAGTTTCCTGTTTTACAGCTAATGTTCTGTTCAGAGTAAGTTGCCCTTTATACTGAATGAATCGCTTCCCATCATACTGTATTCAGGTTGTTTGATGCCTCATGTGATTAGCAAACCAGTTTAACTTGATCTGCATGCCATGGTGTGTGTAAATGTATGTGCACGCACACACACCATGGCTTTTCACCTTGTGAGTCTGTGTGTGTGTCATCGTGGCAAAATGTGATCTGAAGAAACCTACTGTAGCGGAAATTACCACAAAAGCTGTTGCACTCTGCCAGGTGTTTCTATTTCTGTCTGTCAGTCTATGGATACATTTTTTCAATGTGATAGCATCACAACCGTGCGAGATGCAGTCACGAAACTTTACAGTTGAGATCAAAACGAAGGCCTGAGTTAAAAGATGGGTGTGATCCGAGCAAGGGTGCCAGAAGTACTGTAGGGGGGGTATGAGGTTGGCCTCCCCTGCGTTACACCCCTGGCCCAGATTTGGCGCTGCCAAATGGTGTTGGTGTGCTGGTGTGATCCCGTGGCAAGATGACCTCTAGTTTTCTTGTTATTTCTTACTTTATTATTTAAGCAAATTGGCAGAACACCTTGAAATATATAATGAGAAATATTAAGGAAACGTGTCACCTTTCCTCTAATCTCTTTGTCATCTGTGGCAGGACTGTTTATGGTCAACAGTTATTTTGGTGTGTAAACATGATGCCTGGGTTGGGTGCGGTGTAACCGCAAAATCTAGGCTGCTCTCTAAGTTAAACACTACATAATTGGTTGTGTGAGACTCTAAATTGCTTTATTTGACACAAAAAGCAAAAAGATTATATATCCACAAGCAAATACTAGGGAGGTATAACCTGTCAAACATGAATCAGATGAAACTTTATACTTTTTTGTCTCCTTCTTTCTCTTTTCAAGCTCTCTTTCACACAGGCATTCATGTATAGAAAAGCTGAGTATACACACACACACACACGCACACACATGCTGTACATGAACAAACCAATTGCAGTGCACGCCTGAAGTAGAAGAGCCATTCTTGTCCGGCCCACTTGTGCAGCGCGTAGGAGTCAACCATCATTACCTGTGTCTTCGTCACAAACAACACGCCCTTCAACAGTTTACTGGTGCACCTGTGTCTCAGGTGTCAACAGAGAGAGAGAAAGAGAGAGTTAAACAACGACACTTTACGGCTCCTGAAGGACTCCAGCTACAGATTTGGTAAGAGATTCAGCTTTGATTTCATGTCATTATGTCGTTTTATTGCTTTGCCAAGTCTGTCGCTGCAACTGAAAGCATCCCATCATGATTTTTGTTGTTGTCATAGAGAAGATCTGTTCCTATTGGCTGATATTTATTCTTATTTAAGAGCAAATAAACAGCAAAAGGGCTTGACTAAGTTTGTGGTGTATACTGGTAAAGGGATGAATGTAGGTAAGGTTTAAAATCAGTGAAGTAATCACTAAAGGCGATAATACATAATCTGGTCCTCTTTGTTGTGTGAGTGTGTGCCTCTGGCAACAACATGCCGTCTGGGGATTTGAACAGTGGGAATGATAAGTCATGTTTTATCAAACTGGGTTAGGGTGTGCTCAAACCTGTAGGAGTCAAATAAGGCTGTCTAAATAACTTTAAGAATAATGAATGCTGACAAAATGAATGGCTTGTAGCTGCAGCCGATGAAATGAAGTTCTCAGTGATGACAAATCAATGGAGAAAGAAGCATTCAGACACAATGTAAAACAACACAATGTAAAAATACTCCTTTACCAGTAAATATCCTGCGCTCAAAAGAAAAGAGGTATAATGTATAATTTAATCATAATGTAGTGGAGTAAAAAGTGTAATATTTCTCCCTGAAATGCAGTGAAGTATGTGGTATTAAATGGAAATATTCAAGCAAAGTACCTTGAAACTGTACTTGAGTACCTGACTTCTTGAATTGCTTCTATCTTTACACCAAGGATCACAATGGAAATAAATCTGGGACTTTTTTGGTTTTAGATTCTTGACATTTTTGTACTTAAACCAACTAAAAGTGAGCAAAATTAATTTGTAGTCCATCACAGGTAAATTAACATTTATGAAATAACATTTATAATTATAGGTGTTTCACTTTTAATTTCTATAGCGTGGTCCAGGGATGACGTATTTTTGTAGGCCAACCAGGAAGTTGGCATTGCCCTGGTTCCCTCGACAAAAAAACAATTGTCCGTTTTAATTATTGCAGAAAATAATCTCTGTGGCAAACAAACGTTTATGGTACTTACATGTTTTGTTCTGTAAGATAATCTTCACAAATGAGCACCACTCCTATGATTTGTGAAGAGTGAATGCAATCACCAGAAGTATAAAGCTAAGGTTAGGCTATAAATGAACCACGGTCACATGAGTATACACAACGAGGCTGTAAGTGAGTCGGCGTGATGACGTTTAGTAGTTTCATTTAGCCACTTGTTAGCAACCACCTTTTCTAAGACATATAAAGGCTTTAAAATTCAAAGGTGGGGTATTTACGTATTTTATATCGTAAAACAAAACGTTAAAATCTCTTCAGCTTGTGTTAACCACAGACCTTATTTCACGCATCTAACTAAAAACCCATTGACTTCCAGACGAGGGAACCAAAAGAGCTAAAATGCTAACTTGTTTACAGGTTTCAGGATTCAGTCCTGTAGCACTCTATAGAGAGGCGAAGTCCCGCCCCTTCCAGTGGACACCATGGGACCTTATTTCAGAAAAAATATGAACGGTAGTCAACGGCGAGAGACAAATCTTTCTTTTGAACCTGTTTGAATTGCGCCATGAATCACACATATGATGTTTACAATTTTGCAAGTCCAGAAAGTCTCAGTTTATCGTAGGTTTGTTGAAGTAGGCTCAAGACTCAGTGAACTACATCTCTCATCTCGCATAATATACATCACCATCTCTAGTGTTGCTAGTGTGAGCACATCACAGTAGGAAACACACAGGCATCGTAGCTCCAGAGAGAGAGAGACGTCACTACGTGACTTTTGGGTGTGTAGTCTTTCTAATTATGTATTTTCACAGTCTGATACTTCAACAGTTTTACAACAAACTGTGACTTTCTTGATCTGCAAAATTATGTTCTATATTGACAAACATCATATCAGTGATTCATGGCGCAATTCAAATGGGATCAAAAAATATTTGTCTCTCTCCGTTGACTGCCGTTCGTATTTTTTCCGAAAACCAGGGTGGTCCACCAGAAGAGGGAGGGACTTTGCCTCTCTATTGAAATAAGTATAAGACTTGTATTGTTGTATATTCTTGACATTTTTGCATTTAAACCAAACTAAAAGTGAGCAAAATTCTGTAAAGTTAACAATTGTAACGTCTATATGGGGAAAAAAAAGTCCATCACAGGTAAATTAACATTTATGATGACCTGCGATAACAATACATTTGTAATCTATAGTTCATAATATATAAACTAACATCTAAATAGTGTTTTGACTGTTAACCTCTAACGTGTATCCTTTAAGTCCCCATTCAGTTAAAAAACTAAAAGGGAAATGAGAGAGTGAGGTATGTTTTGTGTGCGGGTGTGTGATGTGTGTGTGTGTGGATTAACTAACCTTGTTAAACAAATATTTTCACACCACTTGTGAAGCTTGAGGTTTGGAAATAGCGAATTTGTCCCAAAGAATCTGAATCGTGTTTGTCTTTCACCTGCCACAGCTACAAATGTGTGCAGAGGAACGATCCTGAACAAACACTTGAAGTTTAACCAACTCTTTCTTCTAACACAAGGATCGATGTTGTAACAGATCTGAAAGAAAGAAAAGTGGGTGAAAGTGAGGGAACTTGTGAAGAGGGAACTCATGAGTGTGTGTGTGTGTGTGTGTGTACACTTGTATTGATTACGCAATAGATCAAATGACGTGTGTGTAATGTGAAAGGAGTCGCTCATAGTAGAATCATCACCTGACCTGGCAACGTTTCTCAGCCTCATACACTACCTGATCTATACGCTAGTGGAATCACACGCAGTACAAACCCTGTTACACTAATGTTGCTCTGTGTGTGCAGGGAGTCTAAATAGGCAAAGGTTTGCTTTTTACCATAACATGGCCATGTTGTGTTTACAGTTTGGTCTGCTGCCCCCTAAGTGGCCAAAAAGTCTATTAAACGCATAATTTCTGCCGCTAGGGGTCTCTTAATCAAAAGTTGTTTTGAAAAAAGGGAGTTGTTTTCTTCATTGTTAAACAACCACCATTACCGATATAAGTCTGTCTGACGTGACCATGAATGTATAATACGTAAGGGATAATGTACAGCGAGCCGGTCATTGTTGTGAAAGAAACCCTGACCCGCTAGCTATACATTATCCCGCTTATTACACGGCTACTTACTTAAGAAATCAATAATTTGACACAAGTCAAGTCCGCCAGAGTCTGACATCAGAGCTGCGTCCATAGCAACGGTCTGCTATAAATAAATAACAGACCGTAGAACGCCGTGATTGACCAATCAGGATCGAGGATTCAACAAAGCCGTGTAATAATGTAAAAGAGATGTCTGTAAAACTGTTGACAGGACATCTTGAACTGCAAACAAGGTCAATTATGACTCTTCTATTATAAATTTTCTGATCCCGAGAGGTTTATATTTGTAAAACTTTCCTTGAGCTGAGAAAAGCGATTTAAAGGAAGAGCGGCGGGCTTTGAAGCAAATTTTCATAGTGGCCAAACGGTGGAATTACAACTTTTAGATGCTTTAACACTACATATATGAAAACATTAGTAATGAATACTGTTAGGTATCATTGTATAACCAGGTATATTCTTTGTTCTGGTAACATTTTACAGAATATATTTCATAAGCAGGGTCATGTGCTTGTTGTCTTTGTGCATATTGTTTCGATATGAATGGTGTTGAGTTTCAGCATTCTTTCCACTGATGCATCTGTTGTTTCGTCATCTTTGTTCTGTTAAGTTGAATATCTGACGGTCACTCCCTGATTCCTATCTGCCGCCACACACACCCGATACAAGCTTCATCTCCACAACATGCATTCAACACATAAAGCGATGACAGGGACTGTGGTTTGACTAAAAATGAGTCTACTTATGTGATATATAAGCTTTGATAAGCCATGATTTCAAAAGAGAAAAAGTGGCGTGACTCTTTAGTACCTGTAGGTATAGTGGATCATTGTGTCACCTGCTTTCTCTGATTCCCTCCCCAGTGAATTTCACCACTAAGCCCTCTCCTCCTCCCATGAGACTTGTCACATCATGAGGACATACCTGTTCCTACTGGTTTACCTACTGGGGAGCTGCTTTGGTAAGAGCTGTTTTTGTGTATTTCTTTCTAATGTAGAAGTGTCAAGATACAGCCAAAGGAAAAATCCATCCTTAAGGGGTAACTTAAGTATTTTTCAGCCTCAATTGACCATGATGCAGTGCAGCCTTGCATTTATTATCTATATCACTACTGATGTATATAGCTCACATCTCTATTTTAAGTAGGCTAAAAATGGATGAAGCAGGATGACAGAAAGCTATTGCAGCTACAGCATAAACATTTATCATCTCATAATGAAATGACCTAAATATGTCAAAATCGAACTCCTTAAAACTCTACTGTCAGCTCTAACAATGAACTTTGTCTTCTCTCAACAGGGGCATCGAGTGCAAAAGGGTAAGAAGGTTGAAATGGAAAAAGAAATGACAGTAGAGCATTAAATGTTCTTTTCCACTTGTGAAGATGTAAATCTGTTTTAATAAACTATGTCATCTTTTGTCTCTGAACTCTGGCCTTGTTTCATCACTTGTGGAAATCTACAGAAATGCAACCTGCACAACAAGAGAAACATGTGGTCAGGTGAGTGTCTGTCGCATGCTTATACTTAAAGCATGTTATCTAATTGAGCACAAAAGCAAAAGGCCAAAGAGAAATTCTACCTCAAAACTGTTAAAAATCACAATTTGTTTTATTATTATATTGACGAATTTGGATTTATGATCATAATCAAGTCCCTCCCAAAGCTGTAGGTACAAACGTCATGCTCTGATTTGATCTGTTCTTTGAGGACAGTGCCTCCGATTGTTTTCTAAACAACAAAAGTTTAAAGTTGTCGAGGGTGATTCGTTATAGATATGGTATGAGATATTAAGTCTAGTCCTCTGTTAGCCGCTTCAGGATGTGTTTTTATTTCACAGCAGAATGTTTGAGTTATATAAAGTATAATATATATAAAAACGTTAAAGTCTGTAGTTGAGGGAAATAATAGGAAAGAGGAAGAGTTTTCTAATAGAGGTATTACCCTGAATAAACATTGTGCAAAATCCATTCAGGAGAGGACCAGGAATGATATTTGGCCTCAGTTCTCGTGTCGCTGTGAGTCAGCAGTTCCCATGACTCCTTTAAACTCACGGTTCGCTGGTGACTTCACTGTCTCAAGACTCCTGGAATGACTTGACTGTACAAAACTGGCCAAATCACATACCAACAGGATCACAATAAGCTTTTACCTCATTCACTACTATGTAACAGAGCTTGATAAAATACTCCTGAACAGAGTTTATCAAAACATCTGACTGCATAAAGGACACACTAAACAAAAAGCCTGTAACATCCTGTACAGAGGAACAAACAGACTAGACACTGAAATATTTTATAGGCAGCATTGCATATATATATATATATATGTATATATATATATATATGTATGTATATATATATATATATATAGATAGATAGATAGATAGATAGATAGATAGATAGATAGATAGATAGATAGATAGATAGATAGATAGATAGATAGTCTTCCTGTGTGCAGCACTGTCAAATATATTGCAAAGTTGAATATACGATAAAAAAACAGTGACTGTCCAGCTTACTTTGAAAGGAAGTCCTTGGTATAGGATGGCAGTCTAGAAAACATCCGAGGCGCTCTGACTGGACAACACCAACGTGTTTCCACTCAACAAGTCTTCATCAGGGTGTGTAGTTTGGTGACCTGAGTCACATGACATGAGAATGCAACCTACTTGAGACAATAAAATGACAATGGACATATTAAAATATATGTTAGCATTAGGGCTGTCAATCGATTCAAATAGTTAATCACGATTAATTGCAAATTAATCAAATTTTGTATCTGTTCAAAATGTACCTAAAGGGAGATTTGTCAAGTATTTAACACTCTTATCAACATGGGAGTGGACAAATATGCTTGCTTTATGCACATGTATGTATATACGTTATTTATTATTGGAAATGAATTAAAAACACAAAACAATTGCAATTATTGTCCAGAAACCCTCACAGGTACTGCATTTAGCATAAAAATATGTTAAAGCCATAAAACATGGCAAACTGCAGCCCAACAGGCAACAACAGCTGTCAGTGTGTCAGTGTGCTGACTTGACTATGACTTGCCCCAAACTGCATGTGATGATCATAAAGTGGGCATGTCGGTAAAGGGGAGACTCGTGGGTACCCAGAGAACCCATTTTCATTCACATATCTTGAGGTCAGAGGTCAGGGACCCCTTTGAAAATAGCCATGTCAGTTTTTCCTCGCCAAATTTTAGCATAACCTTGGAGCGTTATTTAGCCTCCTTCGCGACAAGCTAGTATGACATGGTTAGTACCAATGGATTCCTTAGGTTTTTCTAGTATCATATGATGCCAGTATCTTCACTCTAGCTTTAAAACCACTACAACCTAAAAATTGCAAGTTGCGTTAATGGGTTAAAGAAATTAGTGGCGTCAAAACGAATTTGCATTAACGCGTTATTGTCATGTTAACTTTGACTGTCCTAGTTAGCATATACAGTATATTAGTGAACCTAACTCACACATAAACTGGTGAAAAAACAAGAAAAGCTACCAAACTACACACCCTGATGAAGACTTGTTGCTGGACAGTTTCTATTATTGTTTGACTACTTGCCCCATCCTTGAAGGGCACCTAGTTTTACTTCAATATTTCCAACACACGAGTTTTCTGACCCAGTTCAGCACTCTTAAGTTTTTCTTCTTTATCTACATATTGCAAAGTTGTTTCTGTGACTTACCAATCACCTTCCCTGTAATACTAACAATCTGGAGAGCTTGTTTTTGCTCTTTGCACTCAAGTTGCCGTACCATGCTGGTATGTTATTTAAAAAAATGCCTGTCTGCCATTTCAAGTATGTGTTGCTAACTCTGAAGCTCCTCAGCTTCCTGATTTAAAACTGAATATGACAGGGAGGATGTTACTGGTTCCACTTGTTTGCATTATAAACAGGCATTATTGTGTTATATTTCACAGCAGATACCTTTACCTGACATACTGTAGCAGGAAAACCACAAGTGTAATTAATACCACTGACAGTGAGCCTGAATGTATAATTCAGCAGGTAAAGCTAAATGGATGGCTTATAATTATTATTATTATACACCCATGATTATCCTGCTATTACATGTCAAAATGTCTGCTGTGATAAATGTAACTCTGTCCACCGTCTGTACACTGCAAGCAAGAAACATCAACTAAGTATTTATGTAATTGTTTTGTCAAATCCAGCATGATTGACAGAGTAATGATGCAATGATTTGGTATTTATTGCCCAGAGACGGCTTACATTCAATGCTGGAACACAGATTTGAATGTTCTTTGTTGCCTCCAGAGTAGCTTTTCAGCTTGGTTTATAATACTGGATATCAAATTGTTTCTTTATCGCTGAGGTTTTCTGTTTGCTCTTCATTCCAAGGTGCCAGATCCGACCTCTCACTTCCTCCAGTGTGTGGGACTGCCATCGAACGACACCGGGAGAGATCACATGCGGAGGCTGAAAGAAATGCTTGGAGCAACGATGGATGTCTACTCTTTCATGGTAATGGCTGAAAGTTAACACCGTGCCAGGAATGTTCTTCAGTAAACACAAGCAACGGAAGGAATTCTGTCACAAATTCCCACCAAACCAGTTTGTGTTGTAATGTTGTTCTTGTTTCATTTCATGGAGCGACATTCATACTCTACAGACTGTGACAGATAAGCGGTTCAGTGACTTCTGTATTATGTTACTGAATGCTTAATGTCACATGTTTTTTTATGTACTTGTATTATTAGTATGGCTGTCAATCGCTTCAAATATTTAATGGTGATTAATCGCAAATTAATCTCACATTTTTGTATCTGTTCAAAATGTACCTTAAAGGGAGATTTGTCAAGTATTTAATACTCTTATCAACATGGGAGTGGGCAAATATGCTCTCTTTATGCAAATGTGTGTATATATTTATTATTGGGAATCAATTAAAACACAAAACAGTGACAAATATTGTCCAGAAACCCTCACAGGTACTGCATTTAGCATAAAAAATATGCTCAAATCATAACATGGCAAACTGCAGCCCAACAGGCAACAACAGCTGTCAGTGTGTCAGTGTGCTGACTTGACTATGATTTACCCCAAACTGCATGTGATTATCATAAAGTAGGCATGTCTGTAAAAAGGGGAGACTCGTGGGTACCCATAGAACCCATTTACATTCACATATCTTGAGGTCAGAGGTCAAGGGACCCCTTTGAAAATGGCTATGCCAGTGTTTCCTTGCCGAAATGTAGCTAGTATGAAATGGTTGGTACCAATGGATTCCTTAGGTTTTTTAGTTTCATATGATACAACCCAAAAATTTCATTAATGTGTTAAAGAAATTAGAGGCGTTAAAACGAATTTGCGTTAACGTGTTATTATCGTGTTGACTTTGACAGCCCTAATTATTAGCTTTCAGGGAAACACATTCACCCACATTACATAAATAAAACAGATTATCTTTCTACCCCTTCCTCATCCCACCTCTTGATTTTTTTCTTTTACACCCCTCTATCATCACAACCACAGAGGTCCAGCATGGAAGGAGTGCCATTTCTCAGCCTTCAGGGGGAGCTGGCATTTAACCCCAGAGCAGACCCCCTCCAGAACGAAGACCTGGTCCAGATGTGGATGCAGGTCAAGATAAAACCACTGCTGAAATCTATCACCAAGCATTTCCTGGCCTGCCTCAGCACCAAGAACTTCAGCTGCTCCACCTACCGGACTGTGTACGTCTGAGTCTCTGTCTACCTGCGTGTCTCTGTTACCTTTGTTACATTAATGTATCTCACCTTCCTATCTCTTCTTGCAGGGTGAGGGAGCTCAGCCACCATTATTCTGAGATGAATCCAGTCAGACAGAAGTGGATCTACACATTCTTTATGTACCCCTTTCTGTCTGGAGACAGAGTAGCTGGTAAGCAATTAACTATAGTTAGTAACTGACAGGTTCATATTTTTAGATTTGTTAAGCTTGTTTATCTCTTCTATATTTGTGTACGTGTTGACTCGTTGTGTGTAAACTCTATACAGGTTGTGTGAGCCGACATGAGAGCAGTGAGGAGTGGTTGATGAAGAATTTTGGTGCCTTCAGAGCCATGGCCCGGTTGAAGGACTTTTCAACACTCAACATGGTCTTCAGTGGAGTGAGTTCACTTGAGTTTCCCTCAAGATTTATTGGATTTACAACACCAGTCAACCTCACAGCGATTGAGTGGGGAGAGACACAGTGGAGGACTACGTTTGTCACACTTCTACCTCTACATCTTATATCTTCCTCTCCCCTCCCTTGTTTTTTTTCTCCCCCACAGTTGGAGGTTCTTCACCTGCTGTCTCCAGTGCAGAAGGCCGAGCTGCTGCTGAGGCCTGAGGTCGCAAGTTTAGATAACGGCACCCTAAGCCTGGTCTTCCACAGTTTGATGACAGGGGGCCCTGGCCCTCCCCCCACAGGCAGCCCTGGAGGTGGCCACCCCTGGACAACCCCTGGAGGGGGCTACAACTGGACGACCCCGAGTGGTGGCCACAACTATACGACCCATGGTGGTGGCCACAACTGGACGACCCCGAGTGGTGGCCACCCCTGGACAACCCCTGGAGGGGGCCACAACTGGACGACCCATGGTGGTGGCTACAACTGGACGAGCTATGGTGGTGGCTACAACTGGACGAACCCTGGATACCCTACCTACTCTCCATATCCCACATATAGCCCATACCAACCACCGTCCCAACAGGACAGCCTCAGACCGGTACTGTAATGTAGCATGGGTGTATGGATACTGCCGGGTCTTTAATGCTAAATCACCTATCAAGTGTCTGAATCTGAAATTATTATTAGTTTTGTTCAAATCTTTGAGATGTTTTCAAACTTCAAGGGGAAATCCAAAAGTTGCCAAAAATGTCAGGCATTATTTGGATATATAATATTACCATATGATGTACAGGCAATGGTGTAGCCATAAAAAAGCACAGTATTTTGGGTTTGATTTAAAATTATTACAGTATTCCAAACCATAGTAGTATTTCTATATTAACAATGAAACGACTGTGTGATGTCAAAGTGGTCACTTGTGTGATGAATCCACAGAGAATCATCAGGTCTGCAGTTCTTCTCAGCTCTACGGAGTGATTTAACAGGTTTCTCCTTTTGGTTTTATGGCTGGAAACAATACTGGTAGGCTTTAGTTCACTCTCACTGCTCTAGGAATAGTTTGACATTTTGGGAAATCCGCTTATCTGCCGTCTTGCTGAGATTAGATAGATTGATTGATTAGGTTAAATGAGAAGATCAATACCACTGTCATGTCTGTAGTGAATGCTACAGCCAACAGCTGACTAGCTTAGCTAGCTTAACACATAGACTGGAAACAGCCTTCCTCTGTCCAAAGGTGACAAGTTCTACTAACCTGCACCTTTAAAACGCACTAATTAACCCGTTATATCTTGTTAGCTTAATTCATACAAGTGCTCAATTATTGCTTTTAGCATTTAGCAACTAAAGAGACAGAGGTTTTCCTGAGATTTGGTGGAGACCAAAACAGAGAGTGAATATTGGATTTACATGCACCAGGTGGATAGAAATATGTCTCCAAATTAATGCTAATCTTGCTCCGTATCTTTTGCTAACCTGTTCATCATATCAACTTTATATGGTGATAATATGTCAGCGTTGTGTTCCCATTATTTTGCTGCCGCCAAAATGGCCAAAAAATGAATTAATGCAGATTTAAAGGAACAGTGTGTAGGATGTAGTGGGATCTATTAGCAGAAATGGAATATAATATTCATAACTATGATTTCATTAGTGTATTATCACCTGAAACTAAGAATTGTTATGTTTTCGTTAGCTTAGATGAGCCCTTCATATCTACATAGGGAGCGGGTCCTCACGGAGTCCGGCATGTTTCTACAGTAGCCCAGAACGGACAAACCAAACACTGACTCTAGAGAGAGCCTTTTATGTTTTTATGTTACCTGAAGGAAACCATAGTTCTCAGACACGCTTGTGAAAGGGAGGAGTGAGCGGAGGGGTATTCAGTTGGTTGCAATCTGCAACCTCACTGCTAGATGTCACTAAATCCAACACACTGCTCCTTTAAAGAAACTTATATTGTATTTATCCAGAAATACTGTGTGCCTCTATGAGGGAAACTACAAGTTTACGAAGCCAAGAATTTCCAGTCTTGCATCTCATTTTAGACTCATCTCCTCTTTTGTCACACATACAGATTGTTAATGGCTTCATGTCGGTTTTCAAACCCCTTGGGAGCCTCGTTCATGACTTTGTGTCCTTCACAAAAGAGGTACAAGCTCTCACACACATACACATACATAAATCAACATGCGGATGAATGCACCAGCCAAGTGAAATGACTCCTCCTGACCTGTTGTGTTTCTCCAGAGGGATGTGTCAGAAATAAGAAGCACCACTCTGGCACAGTTCCTGATCAACTGGACTCTGGCTGAGCTGGCAGACCTGTACCAGCCAAGAAATGCATCTACAGTTCCAGAGGAACCGAAGTTTGATGTGACAAATGTGGAGGATTGGTATGAGCATGTCGTGACGCCGGTGTTACGCAGGGTCCTGCCGAACAATGAGGCCCTGATGCATCCAAACATCACACTGGCTTTCTACCAAGTGTTGTAAGTCAAGCTAACATTTTAGATTAGTACTCTTCCTCCCTGAGTATTCATTTATTTTTTCCTAATATAATTTGTTTTATTTAGTGTGTGTCAATAAAGATAGAAATAAGTCGGAAACAAAATTACCGCAATGCAATGAAGTAATTAGCTTATCGTCAAACTGTAGCTGTTGTTTTTAGCCTCTTTTAGCTTATTCCTTCAGTTTTGGTGTCTCCAGAAGCAGCAGACAGCTGTTTTCAGCAACAACAAAAAGCTCTGATAAACCCACGGTACCTACGCTACCAAACTGCACAAAAGTTAGCAATAAGCTAGCGAAGAAACTGCAACATCTAGCATCTAAAGACCCTGATATTTTTTCTCAAGAGTTGGTGGAGACCAAAACAGAGCTAAAATGAGAGATAATATTGAATTTAGATTTGACAGGTGACTCCAAATTAATGCTAATGTTGCTTCATGTCTTTTAAATGTGTAAAAAGACACTTGCTAACATGTTGGAAATAGTATTCTTCATCCCTGAGTTGGCCTATTCAGTCATTTTTTTCCATACATTATTTTTTACATATGTGTCAGTAAAGATAGAAATAAATGGGAAACAAAATTAGCAGGTGTGGGAGACCAAAACAAAGTTAAAAGGAGAGTAAATAGAGTGGTGCATGGATGACATATTTTTATAGGCCAACCCGCAAGATTTGATACTTACACGTTTTGTTCCATAAGATAATCTCCACAAATGAACACCACTTTGATGATTTTTGAAGTGTGAATGCAATCGCCAGAAGTAAAAAGCTAACATTAGGCTATAAACAAACTACACCACCACTGCATGAGCACGAGTATACACAACGAGGCTGTAAAAGGCGGATGAGTCGGCATGATGACGTTTAGTAGTCTCATTTAGCCACTTGTTAGCATCCGCCTTTTTTAAGACACACAAAGGCTCCAAAATTCATTAAATTTACTGATGTATTTTATATCGCAGAGCAAAATGTTAAAATCTCTTAAGTTTGTGTTAACCACAGACTTTATTTCAGGCATCTAACTAAAAACCCATTGACTTCCGGATGAGGAAATCGGAATTGCTAAAATGCTAACTCATTTCTGGGTTTTAGGACTCATTCCTGCACCACTCTATATTGGTGTAGAGTAAAATTTGATTTCGTCAGATGTCCATAAACATGAATTCTAATGTTGCTTCTTGCTAACATGTTAGCTATAGTAACTTCATTAAGAGAAAATGTGTCAAGGTTGTGGGTTGATTGATGCTAGAATGGATGAGCTAGGCTATCCTAACCTTGAATATTCGTCCCTTGTGACCATCCATTCTAGCATTAACCGTGTGGGTTCATCAGCTTGTTGTGAAGTTCTTCTGCCCATTAGTGGCCAAAAATCCACACCAGTTCACTCAGTCCACCCCAGGACAGTCGATATGTTTCTGTGTCGTAAGATGGTATGTTATAATGCCTATTGAATGTGCTTTTGTGTCTTGTTTGTATGCAGCCATCTGGATCATGGTATAATGGACAATGAAACTTCTGAAATCCAGGATGTCTGTAGCATCACTCTTGACAATAGCCCTTGTGGGGTGAGGCTTCATTTTATTCTTTCATGTTTTATATAATTAAGTTTGAATGTTTAGAATTTGTATTTACACTTGCCTCAAAATTTCCTTGCTGTCAAACGTCCGCTTGAAAAGTCATCCTAAAGAGCCTCTCGTATTCCTATCTTTTTCTCGTCCTACCAGCTTACTGATGCGGTGGCAAATGTGGCCAATATTTTGCACTGTGCTGCTCGTAGCAATCTGATAATGTCTGAGGAGACGGTCATGAGATTAATTGCAGAGCTGACAGAACGTCTGAACTTACTGATTAAAGACTTGTCCACAGCGGTGAGTATATCAACCTAAAAAAAACACTCTAATGCTTTCATTGTTTTCCCTTTTACTGAAATATTAAATAATACAATGTTCTCAGGGGATCATAAATCAGATTATGAGCCTGTTTCAACTCATGTTTACAGACAAGGGCTGTCAATTGATTAGAATATTTAATCATGATTAATCGCATGATTGTCCATAGTTAATCACGATTAATCGCAAATTAATCACACATTTTTATCTATTCAAAATGTACCTTAAAGGGAGATTTGTTAAGTATTCAATACTCTTATCAACATGGGAGTGGGCAAAATGCTTGCTTTATGCAAATGTATGTGTATACTTATTACTGGAAATCAATTAACAGCACAAAACAATGACAAATATTGTCCAGAAACCCTCACATGTACTGCATTTAGCATAAAAAATATGCTCAAATCATAACATGGCAAACTGCAGCCTGACAGGCAACAACAGCTGTCAGTGTGTCAGTGTGCTGACTTGATTATGACTTGCCCCAAACTGCATGTGACTATCATAAAGTGGGCATGTCTGTAAAGGGGAGACTCGTGGGTACCCATAGAACCCATTTCCATTCACATATCTTGAGGTCAGAGGTCAAGGGATCCCCTTGGCCATGCCAGTTTTTCCTCGTCAAAATTTAGCGTAACTTCGTAGCATTATTTAGCCTCCTTCGTAACAAGCTGGTATAATATGGATTCCTTTAGTTTCATATGATACCAGTATCTTCACTCTAGCTGAGCCCGCTACAACCTAAAAATCTCAAGTTACATTAATGCATTAAAGAAGTTAGTGGCATTAAAACAAATCTGCATCAGCACGTTATTATCGCGTTAACTTTGACAGCCCGAATACAGACATTACTGATGGAAACAAACCTACAAACCACCATACATAGTGCTTTTAGCATTCATAGATAATTATAGATTTACAGAATCTCCACCATAAAACTCATGTTTTAAGAAATTAACTTATGTGTGTTTGTTGCAACAGTTTAAATTAAAATCAGTGCTTCCTTTTTCCTCCCGTAGA
>CAKAOI010043922.1:0-23761 GCA_916701655.1 Sebastiscus albofasciatus | reverse complement strand
TCTTATAAAGATATATATATCTATATATATATATATATAGATATATATATCTTTATATATATATATATAAAGATAGATAGATAGATAGATAGATAGATAGATAGATAGATCGATAGATCGATAGATCGATAGATCGATAGATCGATATAGTTAATCATAGTTAACCCCTTAAAACCCACCTGCTGAATACAATTGGGCTCATTTCCACTCATACCCAATTGCAATTTCAAGACTGTTTAGGGACCCCAGAATGCAGAAATATTCAAATACACCATTTTAGAACAGGCGAAAATAACACATTTATACTAAATAAAAAAAAAACTGCATTGCTTTTGCCCCAAACTGCATGTGATTATCATAATGTGGGCATGTCTGTAAAGGGGAGACTTGTGGGTACCCATAGAACCCATTTTCATTCATTTTCCCCACCAAAATTTAGCCTACCTTTGGAGCGTTATTTAGCTTCCTTTGCGATCTAGCTAACAACAAGCATGACATAGTTGGTACCCATAGATTCTTTAGGTTTTCTAATTTCATATGATACCATTATCTTCATATAAAACAGCCTACTACAGCCTCCGAAAGACAGTAAAGTTGGTCGGAATCAACGGCGATACTGCGGGTCTTTTAATGTAAAAAAATCATTTGAAGTTGCTGACCATTCATTTCAAACAGTTTTTGATCACACTTTTACTGTTATTTAAAAAAGGGCAAGCGGGTGGGATTATTTGGAGCAAAAACACATTCCTCTAATTCAAAGTATTAAACCTTTAATGTTGCAGCATGCAGCTATTATCTGTGGCAGTCCTGTGTGTTGTTGCCTCTACGTCTTTCTATTTAGAGATGAAGCCATCTGCTTATTTGCCTTCTTTCTCTTTTTTTGGGAGAAGGGAGGTGGGGGTTATCTTCAGACAAAAAGGCAGATAGAGAAGGGGGGGAGGGGGGGGTGAGACTGGAGCAGCTGAAATATGGTCAAACTCTTTGGGATCAAGCACATAAAGGCCAAAAAAGATAATTTAGTCCTTTAAAGCTTCAACAGCCTATAATTGGAGGACCTTGTGACAGTACAATCAAATTTGATTTCTGCTCTGCCTCTTTTGTTACCAGTTCTGCTATATGCATGAAAATATCCTTTTATATTCAGTGTTCTGCAACACTAAACTATAACGATGGAGCAGCACTGCTGCACTTCTCACATCTACTGGAATCAAACGCTTTATACTTTTGAGCTGCAGACGACTGGGATTTAATCCATATGTATCAAAATGCAGTCTGTTCATTACAACAATTCATTAAGTATGTTGAGATAGAGGAAAATGTGAGTGTGCATATATTTGCACATAATTATATTCATGCGTAGCTTTAGATCTCCAGCACGTCTGATTATGTGTCTGAGGTCAACAGTCATGTTTTAATGTTCTGGTTCATTGCTGCCGCTCTGTAAATTACTAGGTTCATTATGACATATATATTGTATATGACATATTATGAGAGCAGGCAGTATATGTAAAGAGCCCTAGCCCTTCCACTGGACACCTGCTCCGCAATATAATTTCCCCTACACGGGCGTTTAAGGACAGGAAGGACACTCTGAAAACAATAGTAGGATGTTGGAGATTTCTGCCCTTTGACCCTCACAGACAAAAAACATGTATTGGCAGCTGTGTTACCGCTCAGTGTGGTGATGTTTTCTAGCAAAAGCTGGATGAACTGAAAACTGTCTAGTGGAGTGGAACTCCACCCAAAATCATCTGCGTGAACTGAACAGTCACCTCCTGCCAAGTGTCTGTAAAACGTTTGGTTCACAGAGCATGGATCAAATGCATCAAATGACAGCTTCCATCTCAATTCTCATGCACTATGGATGTATTAAGAGAGCTGGTTGTAGGACGATTAAACTATTAGTTTAATTCTCTGATTCCAGCTTTTTAAATGTGAATATTTTCTGCTGTTTCCACGCCCTGTGCTGTGACCTTCCTCCCACTTTAGTGCATGTTAAGCTCATGGTGAGCCACCAAAACACCAAGTGGGCCTAAGCAAGAAAAACACTTGTTTGTCCAATAAAAGCACTTGTTGGCATGAAGTCCAACCATGCAGTACGCACTAGAAAAAACACAGAAAAACATTTGAGGAACTCAATCTCTTTATTTTGTGAAGAAATTTAGTTGCTTTTGCTTTTGTCTTTGTTATCTTTGACTCCGTATTTCATCTGATAGCAAATCTGAACTATCATTTATTGCAGTAAAGGTTGTGCTCTGTAAACTCTGCATTGCTCTGCAGTAGAGCTGCAACAATTAAATTGATTAATTAATTAGTTGTCAACTATTAAATTAATCAACAACTATTTTATCAGTTTAAATAGTATTTTTTTTAAAGACAAAAACTCTAAATTCTCTGATTCCAGCTTCTTAAATGTGAATATTTTCTGGTTTCTTTACTCCTCTATGACAGTAAACTGAATATCTTTGAGTTGCGGACAAAACAAAACAAAACAATACATTTGAGGACGTCATCTTGGACTTTGATCAACATTTTTCACCATTTTCGGACATTTTATAGACCAAACAACTAATCGATTATTCAAACAAATAATCAACAGAATAATCGACAATGAAAACTATCATTAATCATAGCCCTAGACGAATATGTCAAAAACGTTATGGGCTATTGTGTTTTAGGGCCTATTGAGCGTTCACGGTACAGTCCTTCTCTGGCTGATCCAACTGACTTGAGTTTTTTTGTTTATTGAGTAATTCTAAATAAACAGAGAGTGAATAAAGACAGTAACCAGTAGAAGAGGAACAACCTGTTTGCAAGCCTTACATGGTCGTACATGAGGATTGAAGCAAAGACAGTAGGGCTGAAACAAACGACTATTTTCACTGTTGATTAATCTTATGTTTTTTTATCAATGGATTAGTTGTTTGCTCAATAAAATGTCAGAAAATGGTGAAAAATGTTGATCAGTGTTTCCCAAAGCCCAAGATGACGTCCTCAGATGTCTTGTTTTTTCCACAACTCAAAAATATTCAGTTTACTGTCATAGAGGAGGAAAGAAAGAGGTTTCTATGGATGTTTTTCTCCACTGTTGAAATCCACTGATACTCCAGCTGAAAACAGTCTCTGTTCTCAAAACTACAAACATTTTATAATCTACATGGGGTTATGTTTGTTGCTCAAAACAGTTTGGATAAAGTTCCTCTTTTCAGCCGAACTCAATAACACAACAATATCTGTGGTGTTTTATGTTTTCGTCTCCCTCAGGCAAAATGCAGCTCAGCGCAAAACATTGTCAACAACTTCCCCAACGGATGTAAAAGTGATCTGCACCATAAAAGGACTTCTGACTTCTGACATTTCCTCAGCACTTAAAAAGTTATATCCTTGCCTCCGATGTATTACGGACACATTTTATGTGCTGACAACAAGAGGTTACTTATTATCTTATAAAAATAAAAACCTGCGCCTCCTCCTGAGGTCAGTTCAGGACAGCAGTGGTGATGCACCGGTGCAGCATTTTACTGCAAGTCTGCTGTTTAGGAGGGCCACGTGACGTCTTGGCGCAATGAAGTCGAGATCAAATTGGAGTGCAGTGAATGAGAGGGATTTTCTGCAGAGCGTCCTGAGGGCAGCAGGGGAAGCCGGGCTGTACGGGGCGGCAGCAGGAGGAGCAGGAGGGATGGATCATTTCCCTGCAGGGCAACAAGGCTGAAATAATATCTCGCATATAGTCGGGTTTGACGGTGCCTACTCTACAGATAATTACAGCCATGTTTGGCATACGTGCAAGTGTTTCATTGACTCAATGTAACCACAGTTGTGTTTTTGGATGTTGGTGCAGTGAGTGTGGAGGAAAGAACTACATGTCTCCATGTAATGGGGATAAATTATAAATCATAACCAGCTTCAGAAGGTATTAAACACTTTGAAAATAACGTCCTTGGGCGCTCACATCACCATGCAGCAACACACACATACTGTGTATACACACACACACCAGACAAAAGCCACTCGGAGCCAAATTTCACTAACCTAATCCCCAACTCAGCTCTGCAGTATCTGGGCTCTACACTGCAGAGCCACATTCACATGAAAAGCAGACAAACGCAACCCCTTATACAGACCATAATTCACTCTCTCTGTCCCTCTGCACTGAGCTTCATACTACAAGTTCCAGTCGTTGAACTAATCCCCCACTTCTCTGTTCTTCTTTTTTTTTTGAAATCCCCTAATGATTAATGCAATTTTGGATTCATGAGGGCATGCTCCTGATGTCAGCGCAGGTTCTTCTCTATCTCGCCTGTTCCCTCAGGAGCCCCGGCTGCTGCAGCACGTGTACTCACAGATAAGACAACAGGGGAGCTGAGACCAATCAATGGCTGAGCAGAGGTGAACCGACGGAGCGTCCTACAGCAAGATGTCAGCTGTCAGTCGTCCCTCACTCTTAATCCTCCCTCCTAATTATCTGCTGCTTTATCGCATTTTCCCCTGGATGTTCTGTCAAACTAAAAATCAATCAAATGAGCTTGTCTCATGCAGTATTTTAACTAACTTGTAGCCTCTTATTGAAAATGAACGCTATTTAGGCTAACTGTGTCCTGTCTGTGGTAATAAGCTAGATGATAAACAGCTCATTTAAGCCTCCTAAACTGTAATAAAACTCAAACCGCACCGCTTTGAAGGAAAACACTCAACTACTGATGGCGATAAAATACACATTAACAATCAATTATTGCTCTACTTCACAATGCAAGGAGAGGAAAATCATCCCAGACTTCCTCATGGCTGGCTGACATTGATTTCCTCCCCAGTGCTCGTGTCACGTCATCACGTCAGCACGTTATACGAGTCTGATGCTTCAGAGAAGCCCGAGCATTTAAGCTACAACCAGGAACACGCCCTTTCAGAGCCTAGCTGTCCATCACCGCTGTATCCAGGATCCAGCTCTGCAGGACCAGGCTGAGAGGTGTCTCCATGGCAACACGGGCGTGCACCAGTCCCCGGGGGGCAGCTTATTATTGGAGGAGAGGTGGAGTCTGACGGATGTGGACAGGTGGCAGCATTGAGTGAGGATGCACGTACGGATGTAAACGACTGAGACGTGGTGTACATTTGTGAAGCTGATAAGGAACCCACTGTTCCGAGCAGTCAAACTCATTTCACTATTTCCCTCTGAACACTGATTGCATCAAATTAAAATAAAATAGTCCCACCACATGTGGTACTTAGAAATGCACTAGAAGCTTTAATTGACTCCATTTATCCAATTTAGCTTTTATAAATAGTAGTGTGTGGGCCTCTAAACCTGCAAGGACGGCTCTTCACTGTCTCAAAGTAGGTGAAACAGAGAGTAGAGTTCAGTTGAAAAATTACAAAGCGGGAATAGTACACCCTGTGGGGAGTCACAACCAAAGGAGCTCCTTATATTTAAGTCAATTTACTTTTATACAGCGTCAAATCATAACAGAAGTTATCTCGAGACACGTTTCATATACAGAAGGTCTAGACTGTACTCTATAATTTAGAGACCCAACAAGAGATCCCCCATGAGCATGCATTATTATGCAATAATGGCAAGGAAGAACTCCCCTTTAGTGGGTAGAAAGCTTGCACATCCTAGAGACACCATATACTGCAATTACAGTAACTAAACATGTATAGGATATATACAATACATGAGGATTGGCAGCTTTTCTTTGTGTTATGTGAAAATAAACTGAATATCTTTGGGGTTTGGACTGTTGGTCCAACCCGATTTCGCGCCAAATCGTGTAATAGACCCGCCTGTCCATCAGAGGATATTTAAGTCAATTTATGTCAGTGTCACGTTTTGCCTCTCAGAGACGTGAATATTAGACGCATGTATGAAGGTGTAGTACAAGCAAGGGTCAACAAAACCTCTTAGTTAGGTTTAGTGATGGCCTTAAAATAACAACAACGTAACATAAGTAGGGAAAATACATCACAAGCATCACTAATGTCCATAACGTCACTAACGTCACTAACGTCACTAACGTCACTAACGTCACTAACGTTACTAACGTCACTAACGTTACTAACGTTACTTGCAAAACACCTGTCTCCTGGTTGAAAGTCCTGTGTTTGTTGGACCCATCCACTTCCACTCCCACCATAAGTGGACTTTCTCGCTTTTTATTCTACGTCACTAGCTCTGAGCGTAGCATATTCACACGGATGCATTTACATTGCAGTCAGACTACCTTGCATACAATTAACATGCCTAAAGCAAGAACAGCGCTCTTATTGCACGCTTTTATCGGATCATTCACACGCCTTTTCATGTGACCGGGCCGGCTGGTCTGACAAAACAAGCAATTAAAAAACACCACTTTGGGCTTTAAGGAACATTGAGTTTTTTTTAACTATTTTCTGACATTTTACAAACCAAACAAATAATCATC
Source organism: Sebastiscus albofasciatus (assembly GCA_916701655.1). Lineage (NCBI taxonomy): Eukaryota > Metazoa > Chordata > Actinopteri > Perciformes > Sebastidae > Sebastiscus > Sebastiscus albofasciatus. The sequence continues at coordinate 17,339 of CAKAOI010043922.1, read as the reverse complement.
AGTTGCAGCCCTATAATAAATAATGAATTAAAGCAGAGTGCTCCTGTTAATAACGAGCCTGTGCCATATACGCTTCTATTTCTACCATCCGTGGTGGCGGACAGGGATCTGTGAGCAGCAAATAGGTACACTCTTTAATTATCTAAAGTCTATAGTGGGACCTGTGCTTCACTGTTGCATAATGAAGTTAATTTAGCAGGTCCCAAGCCTGCACTGGAAGAACGTAACTAATTACTTTATCAAATAGTCACTCTCGCTGCTGAGTTATTTTTGCACAACATGCCCTGTTTCCTCTGTTTCTAAGGTTACTGTCTCTCAGCAGGAAGTTTGTTTTTTTATTATTTTTTTTCTTGTATCAACTGTTGCTTCAGCTCACCATGGATGCTTGTTGGGTAATAAAGACAAATAATGTCATAATTTCCTGTAATTTTGGATTTGCTGGGAAATAATGGGGGCAACTGAGCGGTCACTTACCAGGATATATTGTCTTCAACTCTCAGTGAATGTTTTGCGATACGAAACGTTCAATAAAACTTTATAAACCTTATAAACTAAAAAATAAACTTAAAAAAAAAAATTTGAAATAGAGACAAAATCCATTTAAACTCATGTCAAAGGTTTTTCTTTCTGAATGTACACAGAGCACGCTGACTTACATAATACAGAAAGTTAATGAACCAAAACGCTTGTGTCACCTGGGACCTGAGCTTGTAGAGTTTTTCCTGCCATTAGTGTCAAACTCCAATGGAAAACTGTACGTAGCATCTTATAGAAATTTGTTTTTGCTATTTCGGTTCGGCAAATATGGTTTGTCTATCAAAAAGGCATCCATTCCTTAAATATCTGTTCATTTCAGAGACTAAAGACATTTAATGTATGCATGTCAGAACAATCACTCACTATTTAAATTAAATTAAAGTGCAACAGTCCTGTAACTAGGTTTCAGTCCCGCAGCAAACAGCAGTGCATTACTGGACTTGGAATACAATCATGGTGTTGACAGCGACACTTCTCCAGACAGTGTCCATTAAAATTCTTTCAGCATACACGACTGAATGAGACGAGAAGTGAGATCATGCACTGACTGGCACCAAATAACCAAGAAAATGAAACGTTTTTTCTTCTGTTTAAATGACCCACTGTCTACTTCATCAATGCCAGCACACAAACCAAAGCAAACAAATCGTGAGACTGTTTTAAGCGATAATCTACGCCTGGCAGATCACCCGTTTCATGAAGGGGCTGATTATCTCTCGAATCCTTGTGAAACAGACAGAACAAACTCTTGATTTATTGAGTGGCAGCTGCATTCATCACACTGAGTTTACAGAGACAAAATAAGTCTGATGCAAAACTATAACTACATTTACGATGGCAGATGATGATAGCTCAGTATGACATGAATAGCCTATATTGTTTTTTAAATGGTTACATTGACAGGTGATCTCTTGTCTTCTTTGTCACACTTGCTTAATATATTGTACTTCTTTGATGGACACAAATGAAGAGTGGAGAGTCTAAGATACTGTATGTGTTAGACTTGTTGCTTTCTTAGGTACAAAAAAATAGTGACAGGAATAGTTCAACGTGTGTGGAAACACGCTTATTTACTTTCTTGTCAGATGAGAGGATTGATACCACTCGCACTGTCTGTGCATTAAAGCGTTAGTTCAAGTGTTTGAGGGTTGTATAAGGTAACTTATAGGTTACTTATAGTAGATGACGGTCGGCACGCCCCCAGCTTGGAGAAACAGACAGGAATACCGACACCGGAGCAAAGCAAATACAGTGCTGTTGACGGGGACGGTAAAAAAAACGTATTTTAGCCTCCTTAAAGAAAGGCTCACCTAAAAAAAGATCATCTCAGTTCAAGTGTACGCTATATTTAGAATATTTTCACTGCATTATCTTTCCGTCAGACCGCCCATTCCTTCTCCTTTTCTGATGGAAAACTGAACTGAAAGTGAAACTTATCTTCGCTTTCTTCAAAGCAATAGTCTGACACATAACCCTCATAAAACAGCCATTTTTACACTTTGGTTTTTGTGTGGCTTAAACAAGATATAATGTGTTGATTAGTGACCTTGAGATGCTGGTAGGCCAGAGCCAGGCTAGCTGCTTCTTCCTGTTTCCAGTCTTTATGCTAAGCTAAGCTAACTGGCTGCTGGAGGTAGCTTCATAGTTAGCGTACATACATGAGAGTTGTATCAAACTTCTCATCTAATTCTCGGTAAGAAAGTGAATAAGCAATTTCCTGAAATGTCAAACTTCTCCTTTAAGACTTCGCTGTATATTAATAGAATGGAATCACACAATCTTAACTGAGTCAGCAACAGAGCCACTTGAGCTGTTTGTTTGTTTGTATGACTACTCGCTGCCACAGCACACAAACAAACCAACCCAAAATTTATTGGACCACAGAGTAAACAAGCTCTCCCACTAAAGATTATTCCGTCCAAATAGCTAATAGATGATTTTTTTTTCTTTGCAAATGTTCTCTCAGTCAGCAGCAGGTTTGCCAAACAAGCTGCCGGTGAGTCAGTGCGACAATTTCTCTCCCAACACGTCAGTTTCTACACAGCCGGCTTCGTGCTGCCCAGCAGGATGTTAATAGCTAAATAACCAAATCCCACCTGGATGGTAACAAGCTCTGATCTGGAGACACGTTTCCCGAATCACCTGACCAACACATTCAGTGGCAGTAATAAACGTGAGTTGATATCACTAGTCGTAGGTATTTCAGAGTGCAAAGACACCACAGGCTCAGTTATCATCCAAAAAACAGAAGACGCGTGAACCGTTTTCAGCATTGATCTCCCTCAGCAGAGCCGTCTGCAGCCTGGAGCAACAACAAACAGAGACACACCTAGTGTCTCACATGATTCTCATCAGCATTTAACCAAACAGACGACACTTCTTCGGGTCATTAGGAGGATCGTTATATCACACAAGACATACTATAGTTTTATTTTCAAATGAGTGATGAAAAGTATGGTTTGTGACCACACTAGGTACTGTTACTACAAGCTGATGATTGATGTATTATACAGCTGCAAAGAATATAACATGATATCACTTAAAGATTTTACATAAAACGCAGGGCTGTCAATCGATGAAAATATTTAATCTCGATTAATCACATGATTGTCCATAGATAATCACGATTAATCGCAAATTAATCACACATTTTTTAGCTGTTTAACATGTACCTTAAAGGGAGATTTGTCAAGTATTTAATACTCTTATCAACATGGGAGTGGGCAAATATGCTGCTTTATGCAAATGTATGTGTATATTTATTATTGGAAGTCAATTAACAAAACAAATCAATGATAAATATTGTTCAGAAACCCTCACAGGGACTTCATTTAGCATAAAATATGCTCAAATCATAACATGGCAAACTGCAGCCCAACAGGCAACAACAACTGTCAGTGTGTCAGTGTGCTGACTTGACTATGACTTGCCCCAAACTGCATGTGATTATCATAAAGTGGGCATGTCTGTAAAGGGGAGACTCGTGGGTACCCAGAGAACCCATTTACATTCACATATCTGGAGGTCAGAGGAAAATGGCCATTCCAGTTTTTCCTCGCCAAAAATTAGTGTAAGTTTGGAGCGTTATTTAGCCTTCTGTGTGTGAATGTGTGGTTGGCATGGGTGGACATTATTGTTTATCGTACATCTGGAGGACACTGAATAATTTCAAAGAGCAGTTGCCTGCTCAGAGCAGCCTGGAGTAAAAACAATGAAAAGCAAATGAAGTCTGGTGTGATTTCCGTCACATCCAAACTGTGCCTCCTCTCAGACACACGCATTTATATGTCTATCAATGGCTGTCTATCTGCACGTCTGTGTTTGTGCGTGGGTGTATTGGTGTCAGTAATGACTGTCATGGTCGTGTCTGAGTTAGACAATGGTTACATTTAGGAAAAGTCAAACAACAAGTTAAAGCACTGATCGCCCTGACTTTTATCTATCTAAATACTGCAGGACAAATATGGTCACTAAGAATCTAGTATGCCAGAGAGGAGAGTGGGGTAAAATCGTGCTGCAATCCAAGTACAATGAATCAGACATTCTTTGCAGAGGGGGATTCAGGGAACGCCGCCAACAGAACAGGCAACCTGCTGTCCCTCGAGTCAAAGTACAGTACAGCAAAAAGATGTAAACACAAGGCCGATTTAATAAAACTGAGCTGTGAGGAAGACAATGGAGTCTTGGCTGGGTGCAGCCATGTCTTGACTTTTCTTTGGTTTCAAAGCTTTGACCTGTGTTTTCTTTCTCTGTTAAAGCTGCAGTAGGCAAAATATTTTTTAGCATCATTGGACAAAAATTCCATAATAACCTTTCAGCATATTGTAATTCAAGTGTTCTGAGAGATAACTAGACTTCTGCACCTCCTCATGGCTCTGTTTACAGGCTTTAAAAAATCTAGCCCGTGACGAGAGACTTTGGCCAATCACAGGTCGTTTCAGAGAGAGAGAGCGTTCCTATTGGACATTCAACAAAGGCAGCTGTTAATCACTCTGATCAAACGGTCAAACTACGGAGCACTGACCTTTGATTGACCTCAAATGTTTTCAGAAACATCTTGTAGTGTACCGTTTAGCTGTAAAATTAGAGAATTTGCTCCGGATGGTGGGTGGTGCTTGGTATTCCCCAACTGATCTCAACATGGCTGCTGGGTCACAAACTTTCTCATTTTACAGCTAAACTGTAAGCATTACAGTAACAGAATATTGATTTATATTTGATCAGCGCTGCCTAGTTTGACCGTTTGATCAGAGTTCGCTAGTAATTGACAGCTGCTCAGAGACAGCAGGCTCCAGCTCGGCTCTGATTGGTTGTTTTCCTCTGGTCTGTGAAATCTTGCAGATTAGGAGCATCGGAGGACACAGAGGCACTTTATTTTTTTCAGATTACCTGTCTCATGCACTACTGTCAGGATAAAGTGACCGTTTTATAAAAATAACTTTTTTTAAAATCATATTTGCTCCAATTCTACCCTCTGCTGCTTTCATTTATGATCCCTGGACTTTTAAAGCACCCAGTTTTATATAATAAAGACTGATGGTTCAGTTTATCCTCGATGTGGAAGTATGAGTTTACACTGAAACCATATTTCAGTCTCTGAACCTGGCGTGTAAATGTCAAACAGCTGCTGATGGTTGAGCCCCGAGAGCAACGCTTCACAAGCTGCCTATTAAACTGGCAAACGGGAGGAGGCAGAGCTGCAGTCCTCTGCAACCACACAGTGGTAAGCTACAAAACAGGGTTCAGGCTCTTTAGTCAGCGTACGGACCCTCTCTATTGACATGCTAATGCAGGATCTGCCAGCTGAACAGCTTGAATAAAGTGAACACCATCTCCCAAGGTCCTTCAGAGACCTCGGCTTTGGCAGCCAGCCTCGAGGGTCGTCAAGAATTCATTAATGGCCGTGCGTTAAGATTTCAACAGAGTAGTTTGTTACACTGCAACAGAGGAATTAATAATACGATGTACTTTCACACCTGCAGCCACTAGGAAACCCAACAGTGAATGTACTGGCAGCGTTTCTTCTTTGTTGTAAAACTACCACTGAAACCAAGTGATTTCTTTTTTATTAGCCCTCATACATAATAAAGCAACCTCGCGATCTTGTTATGACCCAATCAATGACACACTGATGATTTGGGCCCCTTCTGCCATGTAGACATTAACCATAAAGCAATAACTCAGAGGAAGACAGGTGCAATTTCCAATCTGAATTTCATTACGCTTCGCTCACTCTGCCTACTTCTACTCAAAACATTGCCATTGTTGTGAGGGAGGTGGTGGATGTCGGGGAGCAGAGCCCTCCGTGTCTGTAGGCGATGCAACGCACCAGCTGTGAATGAGAAAACAAGCGGCATTCTCCATAAATTAACATTAACTTCGTCCTCACACAGTTCAAGGGCCCCGTCTGATGCAAAGAGGCAGCACACACAGGGCTCTGTGAGACAAGAGTTATTCTCCCAGTCGGGTCTAAGATGAATAATTGATGTCTGAATTAGCCAAAAAATGGCCTGGAGTAAAATGGAAAGCAGCAGAATGGAAAAGATGGGCAGTGATATGGTGGAAACAAGACGTGCGGTTTTCTGAATGACCAGCAAATAGCCTACGACCACACAAAACGGAGGTTAAAGAGGCACAGGAAGTATAGAAGGTTAGACTATCAACACAAAGAAGAACGAGTCAGTAGATCAACCCGCTAACTCTGAGCATCCAAAGGTCTGGACTGGTACATGATGACTCGGGGGATGATCAGCTGAAGCCCTTGAGACGTAACATTAGTGAAAACCACTGAGAGTGAGAGTGCTAGTAATGGGTCCAGAGCCTTGAAACTGAACCCACTTAGGGAAATGTCTGCTCATAACCAGTCTACTCTGCTTGTACGTACAGTATGCCCCTTCATTTTTACACCACATGGCAGAATAAACTGTCAGTGTATGTGTCTTTTGATTGTTCATTTGGGTGGCGTAGATTGCTGCCTACACAGACTTTAAATATATTATCAAATACCTTGTTTTTTCACAATGCTTTAATATTTTTACATAATCAACTAGCTCCACAGTTCATCATAGTCTGACTCAATAACCAATACAGTCGAGTTGACCCCAACAAGCACAGTGTAGTCATTCACTAATAAGACCTTTTTAGACACAAATCATTTGGGCAGCCCCCTCTTAGTCAATTAGATGACTAATCGGTCGTTCTGGTCTTAGTCCACTAAGATTTCTTTAGTCGACTAGTCGGTTTTCATGCTTTTATCATGCTGAATGACTCATTTCCGAGAAACTTATGAGCACATCTCTGGTAAACACAAGATTTAAAGTGGTGCTTTTGTGTGATTCTTTGTGGAGAAACTCAGTTTCACAGATCTGTCGATTAAATCAAACTAATCGATTAGTCGACAAAATCAAATGAGTGTTAGATGACTAAGTATATCTTTGGTCGAGGACAGCCCCAGATACAGCTCATAAGTGTTTACTGACTCAAGTTGTTGCAGAAATGACGGTGGAATGTGGAAGCTCGTATGCTCTTTGCAGAGAGAGATATTTTACTGGAATATTTACAGAGGAAATCTTTCCACACACCAGTAGGGGATTGGTACAAGTCCTTGGATTAAATGTGTAGTAATAAATCTGAGAATCAAGGTCTGTGTGCTCAAAGTTAAAAACATACTCTGCAGGTGTCAGGTGTTAGTTGCCTAAGGTTTTCTTTGGTGGAGGACAGCCCTACAAAATAATACTGCTGCCACCTCCAGTCTATAATCTACCCTCAGATTTGAGATGATTAGGATTATACTCAGTAAGTAAAATGATGTTGCAGGTAAAGAGGCAGTAGAGTGTGGAAAAAGGAGGACTCAATGATGACATTAAGCCACAAAGTGTGGAGAAACAGCCAAATCTGACAATGAATCAAAGGCAGAACGTGAGCGGAGTGCGATCGGCTCTGCGGATTAAAGCTGAAGCCACCACAAGACACTGAATCAAATGAATTAAATGCATATTCCCAAAGATTTCATCAACACATCTATAACCACACTGAACCAAAAAGCAGGGCCCCAAATGTGAAAGAATGAGACAGCCAGTCCTCCATCATCCTGCACTGATTTTCAACACAGGGATCATTTTTACCCTGCTCCAACCACCATCCTAACCATATTATGACAAATCAAAAAATGCAGTACATAGTAATCCCTCTGGCTGTTGTTGTAATAATTAAAAATAGATATTTGCACAGGAGAGAAAAGAGAAAATAGCACAGTGATGCTCTGTCATTGGGTTGACTGTCACGGTTTACCTGCCATCATCTGAAAGGGGAAGTCTAATGCTCTCTTGTTTTAACACTATATAACAGCTATAGAGCTGGATTGCACTGTGTTATATATGAATAATGATAAACGGGCTGTTGGTCAGCCTCTGCATGCAGAGACAATGCACACACACACACATCACATGCACACCGCACCTTTCACTTGGGTCTCATAGTCCGCTATGATCTCCTTATCCTTCTTGTATTTGGTAGATGACATGGTTCCTCGGGCTGTTTAGGGTGATGGACTACCCTAGAGGTCGAGGACTGTCTTCTTTCTTGGCTCTTTATTAGAGAGGATTGTAACGTTTTGCAGCGCTTTCCTCCTTTTCTCTAGTGAAGAGAACAAAAAGCTTTCCAAATGTGTTGTATTCCCGCAGTCTGCACAGTTTAAACCACCTTATCGGTGCAGAAATAACACAGCAGTGTTACAATGTTGCATTTTTCTCTTTCTCTGCTCGGGTTTTCTGTCTCTCCTCCTCCTCCTCCTCCTCTTCCTCCTCCTGGTACCGGACAACTCTCAACGCTTCAGCAGGAAAACACAAAAGAGACGAGCGAGCTCAAAACTGTAACAACAACATGATGAAGGGAAGCGCGGAGAGACGCCTGAAAGAGGAGGTTTTCAAGCAGTCAAGTAGTCCTCGTTGTTGTGGCTTCTTCTTCTTCTTCTGTGTCCAATAAATGAGCAGACATGCGTATAGGAGCAGCGAGGCAGCAGACACCAGTCGGACTCTCTGACAAATTGCGCTGCAGGGGAACAGGAATTTAAAAGATAGTCACGTGATGAACCTCCTCATGTTGTCAACCAGCCATCCTTCAGCCCGCCCCTCACACACACACACACACAGAGAGACACACACACACACACACACACACACACACACACACACACACACACACACACACATACACACACACACACACACAGACACACATACACACACACAGAGACACACACACACAGAGAGAGAGACACACACACACACACACACACACACAGAGACACACACACACAGAGAGAGAGAGACACACACACACACATATACACACACACATACACACACACACGCACAGAAATTTAATTTATGTAATTCAAATATAATATGACCACCGCACACACACACATAGAGATCATCATCACCATCTTCATCATCATCTGTAGGTCTGCCTGATAATCATATCATGTTTTTCGGAGGTTAAAATAGACCTATAGCAATGAAAACTTCCCCCTCTTAAGACTCCATTGCCATGGAAACCACACAATCTTACCTTTCACCCTATACTCCATCCATCTTCAACCGCTTATCCGGGTTCGGGTCGCGGGGGCAACAGCTCCAGCAGGGGACCCCAAACTTCCCTTTCCCAGGCCACATTAACCAGCTCTGACTGGGGGATCCCCAGGCGTTCCAGGGTGTTGCTAGGAAACTAAACCGAAAAAGAGTTTTTTCCTGTTTAGGAGATGTGGCACATCCCAGCAGACGTGGTGAGGGATGATTTCTGACATGCTGCTCCCCTCACACCACTGGTGGACTCAGGAGGGAGGAGGCGGGGGCAACCCTCCTTGGTTCCCCCATGTTTGAAAAAAACGCAGCAAAAGTGCCCTCTTGGATGTCCCTATGGTAGATAAAGCATGATAAACTGCCCTCTAGGGTGCCCTTCCACTGGAGAAAATGTGATAAAGTACCCTCTAGGGTGCCCTTCCACTGGAGAAAATGTGATAAAGTACCCTCTAGGGTGTCCTTCCACTGGAGAAAATGTGATGAAGTACCCTATAAGGTGCTCTTCCAGTGAAGAAAATGTGATAAAGTGTCCTCTAGGGTGCCCTTTTAGTGGTGAAAATGCGATGAAGTACCCTATAAGGTGCCCTTCTAGTGGAGAAAATGTGATACAGTGTCACAAAGGCTGCCCTAGATGCCAGAAAACTTTCTGTGCGCTGGTGCCTCACGGCATGCAGTTGGTGCCCTTTTTATTTTGTTCCCCTCTGCCCCTCAGACAGCCTGAGTCCGCCAGAGCACCCAGAGAAGAGACTTTGTGAAGTGAGAGGCCCGGTGGTTAAATGGCTCAGGCATGACAAACCAGCAGCACCAACACCACCACTGATGCTTTGATGTGGAATCATGGAGGCGCTGCTGTGATGGCTGCAAATGTACACTGACCATTATCTTTTAAAAGGGACATTGTCCTTTGCACCATCCTCTTTAGTTGCAAACAGGTGTATCGTCATCATGCCCTCTGCAGCCATTGTTTACTCCACCTCTTCTTCTCTGATGACTGACAATTAAAGATGAATGTGACAGCAAGAATGTCACTGACAGAAACGTATTCAGCCTTGTAAGCATGTAAATGGGGATAAAAACTTGTAATAATACCTAATGTGAAATATGGCCGAGCAGAACCAAGAACACATGCATAATAATCATAATACTGTGAAAATACTGTTGGAAAGGCAAGCACAACTTCTCACCTTTATGCCTAAGCGATGGCAGTCGTGTTTCTTGCATGGAAACAATTTGAATTCATATCATGAAGAAAAGCATTGTAGTGACAGGGACAGAGCATGATGCCTGACAGATACTGTCATCTGGATGCTTCACCGTGTTTTTAACAGTCCATGGGACTCGGTTTGTTGTCTGTCACCTCAGCTCCTCTCAGTTCAGAAGGGAACGGGCTGTTGACTCACAATGAGGTGACTCAAACCTGCAAAGTGCCACACTGTAGAAGCCCACTGCATTTCATTTCCATCTGCACCACACAGGCTTCGATGCATAATTCAAGCTGACAGGAGGGAGGACATTTATGACAGATATTAGGTCTACATTCTGCCACATTTACAAAAACAGATAAAAAGGATTTTTACAAAAAATGATCACAACCAAAAAATTGCACCACTTACACTTGAAGTGGCAGTAGGCAGTATATTTGTTGGCATCATTGGGCAAAAATTCCATAATAACCTTTCAGCATATTTTAATTCAAGTGCTCTGAGAGATAACTAGACTTCTGCACCTCCTCATGGCTCTGTTTTCAGGCTTTAAAAAATCTAGACTGTGACGGGAGACTTTGACCAATCACAGGTCATTTCATTGAGAGAGCGTTCCTATTGGCTGTGCTCCGGTCTTGGCGCTCCTTCACCAGATTTCACAGTGGCGGCGTCACACACTTTCTTATTTTACAGCTAAACCGTGCACTACAAGATGATTCTGAAAACACTTAAGGTGAAAAATAGGCATTAACGTAACATAATATTGAGTCATATTTGATCAGCACTGCCTAGTTTAACTGTTTGATCAGAGTTCGCGAGTGATTGACAGCTGGCTCTCATAGACAGCAGCTGGACAGCGGACCTCAGTACAGCTCTGACTGCTTGTTTCCCTCCGGTCTGTGAAATCTGGCAGATGCCGTTAGGAGCACTGGAGGACACAGAGGCACATGATTGTTGTCAGGTTACCTGTTTCATGTGCTACTGTCACGATATAGCGACCGTTTTATAAAAATAACTTTTTTTAATCATATTTGCTCCAATCTCGCCTACTTCAGCTTTAATAAAATGTTCATAGGTTATCATTTTCAGATGACTTATTAGAACATGAGAAAGTCATGACCCTTTAGCATTGTCTTATGAACGTTAGTAACTGCAGATGTGATGGCTTATTAGAGAGTGATAAACCAATAAGCATGTATTAATGGATTACCAACATATATAACTGCATTATTATCATAAAGAAATGGCAAACACCTGTCAAAAAGGATTGTTCACAACCTGGCAACGCACAAAAGTGTTAGAATTCAAGCCATTCAAGGCTTTAAAAACAGGAAAACTCTAAAACTCACAGGTAACCAGTGAAGGGCAGCAAGGATCGGTGTGATGTGGTCACTTCTCTCAGTACATCAATGTAGCTGAAAAAGAAACCGTTCATGTTCCCAAAAGGACATACTATGTCACTATGTCAGTGTAAGGCACATTACTGTAGCAACACCAACTTAAAAGACAATGTAATATGAAATATGAAGATATCACATCGCGCAAATGAGGTGGAAGAATTAGCTAGTCGCCCGAGAGGGTCTAATAGAACAATTACACAGATTTTGAGGAAGATACAGTGTTTCTCTCACCCCAACAATATCCATTCACACTAGGTGTACTACTGCCCTCCTGTTTTCCCACCAGTACTGACTTAAGAAATCAGGTTTTCATTCTTTGCTGGCCTTATGATGTACAAAGATTTCTTCTGGCCGTTGAACACAGCATGCACTGCTTCCTTCACAGGAGTAAAAGCCCCCGAGGAATTATAAATGGCCTCTGGCAGTGCATGTGTGTGTATATCTATGTCTGTGTTCAGCGAGTCTGGATATGAGAGAGAGACAGAGACAGGGTGAGTGTCTTCCTGTGTTATGTGTCTCACTGCATCACGCCGCCTAGTGTATCTTTGTGGTTCCGGTGGTGAGTCTAAGCTGTTTGTCAGGCCTGATTGTGCATCACCTCCACATCTGAGGAGCGGAGCCCTGAGAGAGCAGACACATCAGCTGTGACAGGCGGAGATGCCTGCTGGAGGGCCAGATCGACAGCAGGGCGGATTCTGCTTTTGATTGTGTTTACCACAGAGAAGTCAGCGAAGGTAACCTTTCCACAGTCCCTTCATCCCTCCCACGCCTCTCTGTTCCTCGACTCTACCTCTCTCATCAGGCGTCTCAGGGGGGGGAAGCCTGGGAAACTGTGACTTCACTGTTTTTATGGCACAAAGGTCCATTGTGGGATCCTTTTACTATTTCTTTCTATAGAACAAGAGTGGGAACTGCTCTCGTCTCCGTACCCAACATGTGAAAAAATGACACCCTGGGATACAGACTGGACCTGAATGATGTGATAGATATTCATTTAGAGGTGTTGAGGCATACAAATTTTGGCAGCCAAAAAATATCTCAGTGGATCTGTAAATGCATGCAGACAATTGTTTGTATGTGCAACAAATGGAACAAATGTAATATTTCTATATAATAAATAATGAATTAATCAGATTTGATTTGTCAGAAATTTTATTGCTTAAAGGGACAGTGTGTAGGATTAGGCGGCACCTAGCGGTGTGGGTGCAGATTGCAACCAACTGAATACCCCTCCGCTAACTCCTCATTTTCCAAAAGCCACCGAGTGCAAAACCGTGGTAACGCTGTTCGCCTCACTCAGAGGCCGTCCTTACCATAATAACACTACTTTAGGAGCAACGGAAGTCAGACGATGGCTGGCGGTACCACAGTTTTGCACTCTGCGGCTCACGTTACCGCAGTTTCACAAGCATGTTGGAGAACTACGTTGGCCTTCAGGTAACGTAAAAATGTGAAAGGCTCTCTCTAGAGCCAGTGTTTGGTTTGTCCGTTCTGGGCTACTGCAGAAACATGGCGGAGAAACATGGTGGACTCCCTGAAGAGGACCCGCTCCCTATGTAGATATGAAGGGCTCATTCTAAGCTAACGAAAACACAAGGATTCTTAGTTTCAGGTGATTTAACGCTAATGAAAACATAATTATGAGTATTATATTCCATTTCTGCTAATAGATCACCAGAAATGTTACCCACTGTTCCTTTAACATGTGATGGGAGTCATGTGTTGTCATGGTTACAGGCATCTTAGACCACTCGGTCACCAGGACATCGTAATGTAAACTGCCTCCTAATACTTTTGATTACTTACGTGCAATGAATGTCAAATAAAAGTGACAATGTGGGCCCAAAGACAAACTGACAAACTGACTTCAGTATATATTTTAACTCTAAATCCACAGAATAGTTACATACATATATAAAAAAAATGCATTAATGAGACTTAATGTGAAAATGCTCAACTAAAGAGTGAGTATCAAAACTGTAGGAAAGAAGATCGATGATAAGCCTTTAGGGTTGCTTCTTCCTAATATTTTCCTTCTTCTTCATCCAGATGAATCTTTGTACGGACATGTGTGGGCTCTCATATCTCTCATAACTGCACCTCTTTGAATTTAAAAGATCTTTGCCCTGTGGGAATTGAAATAGGCGGCATGTGATGTAACAGGTTTCCATATTTTGATCCTTCAGTAAATAATCTGCAGTATTAATGTTTCAGTGCAGAGAATGTGAGTGCAGGTATGTCACGTTTGTGCACAGCTTTTTGCCTACAGTATGTCTCATTGAGTCAGGGTCAACAGCAATCGTCTGACATCCACTCAACATTAAAGTTTGGTCTATTTGTGGAATCAACATATATTTGTTCATTAGCATCCTTCCTACCTTTAACAAGCTGTGTGATGAATTTGTTACAGCTTTCTATATGGATTTATTAAGTATGATGTAAAAAGTATACACACCTCTGAGTCAATAACTTTGCTTATTACCTCAGATTCAGAGTGCATTTTCATCGTGTTGCATTAACTGTTGCTTAGAATTTAAAATATACACTTCTACGGACTACATTGCATACATACATACACAAATTTGTTGTATATTTTAGTAAAAGTGGTCGATTTTGATCATCAAATTACATCTTAAGGTATTTAAGAACAACCTGCCTGACACTACAGTCCATTGCAGGGCTGCTCTATCAAAGTCTATAGATCAATATCCTCCAAAAATATGACGTGTCTGAATTTGGAAGTACTTTTTCTTCCATTTCCTGGTTAAGAAATGATGTAAATGCAACAAACTAGGCAGAAATTCAACAAATGGGTGCTCTTTGGGCTTCCGATTAAAGGTGTATAGTGTTGTGCCCTGTTGCTGTCAGCTGTCCATCAGTTGTACAGATAAATGTATTTACAGCATCATAAAATTCCTCAGGTGTTTTTTTATGGTTCCCATTTGGCACATATTTCTGGGCAAATATGCAGTTGAAGTTGATTTCATGCTGTGTTCACTGTTATATTTTCTTTTCCAGTTAGTTAAAGGCTACAGAGGCTCTGATGTCTGTCTTTAGTTAGAACTGATTATAATGCAACACATTCAAATGCAAACCACTGACAACCTCTATCATTGTCTGCGATATGTGATGCTGATTTCCACAATCATCAATCAGTCAACAAGCGCTGCTGAGAAAGAGATGTCTACTTGATATGCTGTCTAAGTAGGCTCATATTTCTGCCAATGCTACGAATTTGATCCTAACAAGTAATACCACAGTGAGAGAAGGATGTGAAGAATAATCTCAGTGAGTGTCCTCTCAACACTGGGAGAAAATCCCAGTGGATTTATCATACCTAACTGCTTTGAGGATTATTCCCTCATTCTTGCATGTCTTTTCTCTGCGTTGCATGTCATTGCAGCCGAGTTACATGTGAGGATAGAAGCATATCTCACCTGCATGGATAACACCTGAAGTACACACAAGTCAAACAGGTCTGTGTCTGTTTGATCTTCTGTCAAACCCTGGAGCTGCACTATACTTTTTCTCTCTGAGTTTCACTGTCAGCCACTCTTTGCTTATTCTCTTTGCAGAGAACAAGCAAATGTGTGTTGCTAATGTGTTTACAAGAGCAGAGTGTCTGACTGTTCTCTGTGCAACACTGGCCATCTGTTGTGCAGGACTTTTCGTTCCCTGTCATGAACACACGCCCACTTGTCTCTCAGACTTCACACTTACTAATCAGTTAGAAAGAATGACGTTGACCTGAAACAAAAAGTTAGAAAAACAACAAAATGTTTTCAATAAACATACATTTGTATGTAGTGCGGAGAAACATGAGACAAGCTATGATATGGGGGATTTTTTCTGCAGATAGAGCATTTAAGAATTGTCTTTTAATCTCAATTAAGTGCTTTAAACTCGACTTAACCAAAGTGAATTAGAAAACAGGTAAATATATTCTTTTTAAACAGAGCCACTCTTTATTTTCTCCCACAGGTGTTTGCTAATAGATAGAGAATTATCGTACAGAGTTAAAGCTGTTACGTCCGCTTCCCAGAGGTTCGATTAATCACACAAGGAAATGTGACAGAGGAGAAGACAGTTATTCTTATCACAACTCTCTACATAAACATCATTAATCACAAATGATAAGTCTGGAAAGGAGATCATGGATGACTTTAAAACAACTAAGATGCTTGGACTGACAATAGGAGAAACTAATATTTAAAAATTGTTTACAAATCAATGGCAGTGTATTTGGCTATACTATTGTAAGCCACTAAAATGCCAAAACATCTAGCATGCAGATTGTCACTACACTGTAAAAAAGTTGAACTTACTTACGAAATCTGGAAACCGATTGCCTTGAAAAAGGTAAGTAAATATAAGTATTAGTCTTATAAATTATGTTTACTTTATATCAACTTGTTAAGTTTACTTAATTGTTGTTATATTTACTTAATTTTGTGAAGTTGTTCCAACTTAAAACTGGCAAGTGTATGAGTAGTCTAACTAGTGTGATATGTGTTTGATTCAACTGAATGCTCATTGTTGATAAATGTATACTTAATGACTTAATGACTTAATGACATAATGACAAACACAGATCTATAAAACGGTTATATCTCAGTCAACCCAATGTCCATACGATGGATCATGCATTGGTAAATGTGAATAACAACCTGTAATTACAGACAAAAATGTAAGGGAAAAGAATTTATCTATTTTTTTTTCCTTCATAATTTCTCTATTCTCTCCCACTAGATCTCAAAATTCAAGATTCAAGATACGATACGATGCGATACAACTTTATTGTCAGTTTGCACTGAAATTCATTTTGCATCCATAGGCAGCTCAGTTTGAGAAAAAGTAGACATACAATACATATACTGTTACCATAAACAGACAGACAAGTAATACCCATCAGACAAAAAACAAAACACATCACAATTATTTTTTATTATCATTAAATTATTTAATTAATTATTATATTATTATCTTATATATTATTATATAAGATGTTTATTGTCACGCCGGTTATACAAGTACAATCATGTGAAATACATTTTGCTGGGAAACTCCATTAAAAATAATAAGTTATATGTCAATAATAAAAGGAAATACTTTGTACAAGGCATATTAGGAACATATACAGTATATACAGTATACGATATATGATTGAGGTATTGCACTTATATATCTTTTATTCTGCCTTCATCACTTTTCACAGTGCTGGGGATAATAAGTTAAGTGTTGGGTCTCTTTCTCTTATTCTGCTTCTTCATTGTTTGTTGTTTACATGTTAATTTTAATCTTTTTGTTCAGTTTTCTCCCACTAAACTCAAAACATTACATCATGGCGCCCTCTGCTGGTCACTTATGGGAGAGCTGTACCCGGAAGTAGAAGCCAGAGAAAATGAATGAAAACACATGATCAAGATGACGAAGGCGACTACATTTCCTGTTTGGGCTTCTGGCTTTCAAAACAAAACCAAAGTGTTTTGTTTTTTTAAATGATTTATAATAGTTTTAATAAAGTACACTAGAATTTAAGCACCACACCCATTTAATGAACTATGGTACAAAACAGTCATTCAAATTTAAAAAAAAAAAATGCAAATCGTAGAGAATAC